>OW240921.1:92092477-92396911 GCA_933207985.1 Pelobates cultripes | reverse complement strand
GGGGCTAAGGGAGGGCAAGCCACTTAAATGGTGGTTTTAACACTATATGGTCAGGAACACATTTTGTTTTAGCATTAGAATATTTACAAAGTTTTTAGTTTTACTTCTTTGTAGTTTTGTTGGTAAAATTGATTGTTGACTAAATGCAGAAGCCCCGGTGAAAATGTTATTATCTAGAGTTCTAGGAGGAGTTCCTGTGTATAGTATATTGGTGCATCTGTCTAAAAAAGTCCATCCTAATTCAATTTACTGAGAATTAGCACTGCATCATTGTAGGATGTCAGGCAAATACGTGGAAACTATGGAAACTAAATAAAAACAAACAAATCTATAATACCGGACAGAGGAATAGTGATGTCAGTAAAAGCAAATAAAAAAAGAATGTGTAGAAATGTCATCCAGAGAGGGTTTGTTATTACAGAAAAGAGTACATGTGAATTCAGTAAAGACAGAGAGTAATTATATCCAGGAATGATGGGGCAAGGTACACTGTAACAATATATAGTTAGTATTATATATATATATATATATATATATATATATTTGTGTTAGGTGCTTAAGATAGTACAGTGTGAAATACCATGAATAAGCGTAGGATGATAAAAGGAGCAAGTCGGTTGTGGTGTGCTGAAACCGACGATGAGGTAGGCCTGAGAAAGAAGAGGGCCCACCCAGGAAAAGAAATAGAAAGGAAATAAATGTTAAAAGTGGTGTGGTGGGAGGGTCATTCAACGCTGACCTCGAACGGTAAGGAGCAAGGTAAGGGGAGTGCCTTAAGTAGGCTAGGGGTAGCAAACCAGCACCTCCCACAAATGCAGGCAAATTGCCTTAATACTTGTGTTAGGTGCTTAAGATAGTACAGTGTGAAATACCATGAATAAGCGTAGGATGATAAAAGGAGCAAGTCGGTTGTGGTGTGCCGAAACCGACGATGAGGTAGGCCTGAGAAAGAAGAGGGCAAAAATTAAGTAATCAAATTTATTAACAGACAACCAATACATATACATTTATCAACCAGACATGTTTATGAAAGCATCCCTTAATTCTTGTACTGGGTTCGGTATGTACCGTGAGTAAGCGGATGACTTCCAGCGCCCCAGTGTTTTGATAACATGAGTTGGGATGTTGACACTGGAGGCTGTGGACGCGGCTCCTATACGAAAGGAGTGTCCTGAGTATTTGTTTGCGTTGAGGCCCAGTTGTGTGAGCAAGGACCTGACGTAGGTCATGAAGGTTGTAGTGGTGAGTACTGCACCTTGTAGTTGTAATAACGGTTGCGAGGGCAGTAAGTGATGGTGCTGTATGTAGGCATCAAGAACCTTGACGGGACACCATCTGTTGTGCGTGGGATAGTACGGAATGTTTACAGGTATGTGCTGGCTGGTTTTGGAGTGAGGTAAAGACAGGATGTAATGATCCATATGTTTTGTCAAGTGGGAATAGAGGAGGAATGGAGTGGTTTGGGTCGTGGAGGTCGTAGTGAATTCTCTGGGTCGTAGAAATCCATAGAAAGCGATGTATATTGCTGTTTTGATGATAGAATTCGTATTAGTGTCAAACGGTTTTAGGTCAAGTAGGTTAGATAATGCTTTGAAGATATGGTTATCTATGGGTAGCCTCTGGGCCAAATGTGTGGGTTCTGATTTTTGAATACCTCTGAGTATGGTCTTAATTTGGTGAGAGGCCATGAAACTGTTGTTATTTGGGTGTAAGATGAGCATGTGGTGTTGAATGCCAGTGAGATAGAGTTTGATGGTGTTGTATGACAATTTTGAGTTTAAGGTGGCAAAAGGAAGCAAACCCCCAAAAAGATGTCATAACAAACGGTTGTATGATGTTATGTTCCAGAAGGAATCGTTTGAATAGTGTGAAAGCCCTGCTGTATGTTTTGTTTGTATTGTTTGAAAGTGCCAACTGGGACAATGTCCTGCTATGCTGCATGATGACGTCTAGTCCAGTATGAGTTGTTGAAATGTTGGAGTGATGGTGGCTGTGGGTGCTGCTGACGGGAGTGCTTGATGAAACTCCTGAAATTTAAAGCGAGACAAATTGTCAGCAGCTGTGTTATATACACCTGGCACATGGAAACAACATAGGAAGAAATTATGACAAGCTGCCAACCAAGTGAGTTTCCTCAGAAATCTCATGATTGTAAGAGATTTGGAACGACCTTTGTTGATGATGTGACAGGTTGCCTGGTTGTCTGAGTAACAACGCACTGGCGTATTAGCCCATAAATGACCCCATGCTACGGCAGCCGCCACTATGGGGTAGATCTCAAAAAGAGCTGAGGTAGTGGAAAAACCTTCCAAATCCAGAACTGCTGAAGGCCAGCTGCCCCAAAGCCATTCGTTCCCAAAAATTGCTGCAAAACCAGTGGTAGATGCCGCATCTGACCAAATGGTAGGAGATGATTCAGTCAATTGAGGGAGGAACATACTTTTACCATTCCAAGTGGTTAAAAATCTCTTCCACATGTTTAGATCTGCCGTAGCTTGGGCATCTAAGGACAACCTGTGCGTGTCATGTAGAAAAAGTGGGAAAAGATGCAAAAGTCGTGAAACAAAGGAGCGGCCTTGAGGTATGATGCGCATCGCAAAATTTAGTGACCCTAGCAGGGACTGTAGCTCTTTGCGGTTGCAAGTGCCGATCTGTAGGTAGTTGTTTATGTAAGTGAGAATATTCTCTATCTTATCGTATGGTAGGCTTGCTTGCATTGTGGCAGAGTCTAATTGGATACCCAGAAAAGTGATAACCATGTCTGGCCCTTCTGTTTTCTTTGGGGAGATGGGTACACCTAGTTGCTCAAACAGCTTAGTGGTAGCTTTGAGGCTAGTGGGAGGTGCAGTATTCTCCTCGACCAGTAGGAAATCGTCCAAGTAATGTAATACCGTAGGGCATCCGGCTATGTTCAATAGTAACCAGCATAATGCTTCAGCAAATGTGTCGAAAATAGCTGGGCTACTTTTGGACCCAAAAGTTAACCGTGAGAAAAAATAGTAGTTCCCGGACCACTTGATGCCATGCAGGTGCCACAGTGTGGGTTGGATAGGGAGTAATTTGAAGGCGTTAGTAATGTCGGTCTTACTGAGCCAGGCTCCAACCCCTGCTTGTATGATAGCTGTAATGGCGTGATCTATGGTGGTGTATTGCAGAGAGAATTCCTCAGAGGGTATGTGTCAGGATTACTGTTTGATCCAGCACGTAGAACTGTACAGCACGGATGACAAATAAGTAACGTATTACCGGTCCTTAGAATGGCCGGCTTTAACGTACAAAGAATAGTCAAAAATACTAGCCGAGGTCAGGGAACACAGAAAGGGACACAGCGATGAGGAAAGCCAGGAGTCAGGATACCGGAATATAGAGAAGTCAATAAACAAAGCCAAAGTCAAAAACCAGGTAGAAAACTATAAACAGGAACGCGCTCTCAGGCAACCACAAGGGAAACCACGACAGGGCACTGAGCAGGCTGAGAACCTAAATACCCCTCCTTTAGTTCTGATAGGCTGTAACCGGCCTTTGACCCCAAAGTCAGTTACCAGGTTTCATTTGCATAATTGCTGCTCAGCATTAACCCTTCTGTGGATTAGGTTGCTGCTCGGCACAACTTTTCCTGTGTGGACAGTAAATGTCATTACTCACTTTTCTCTAAGCGGATGAATACATGACACCAGGTTTCATTTGCACAATTACTGCTCAGCATTAACCCTTCTGTGGATTAGGTTGCTGCTCAGCACAACTTTTCCTGTGTGGACAGTAAATGTCATTAACCACATTTCTATAAGCGGATGAATATGTGACATTACCCCCCACCTGAAGAACGCCCACCGGGCGGACAGGACCAGGCTTGAGAGGAAATTTAGCGTGAAAAGCGCGGATCTTACGGCCCGCATGCAGGTCAGGAGCCGAAACCCAAGAACGATCAGCAGGACCGTAACCTTTCCAAACAACCAAGTACTGTAAAGTGCCCCGAGAAAACCTAGAATCCACGATAGAAGATACCTCATACTCTTCCTGACCACCCACCACCACCGGAGGGGGAGGAACACAAGGAACAGTATATCTATTGCAGACAAGAGGTTTGAGTAAGGACACATGAAAAGTGTTGGGAATCCCTAAAGATGCAGGAAGAGCCAGAGAGTAAGACACTGGATTGATCCTACGAAGCACTCTATAGGGACCAAGGAATCTGGGGGCAAACTTCATGCTAGGGACCTTAAGCTTGATGTTGCGAGATGACAACCAAACCCGGTCCCCCACTTGGTACACCGGGTTGGCACTCCTACGCTTATCAGCAAAATGTTTGAAGCGTTCAGCAGCAGCCCCTAGAGCAGTTTGAACCTTAACCCAGGTATCCCGAATGGAGGCCAGACGCTCATCCAGAGCAGGAATGGCAGTATCAGAAAATACCGCAGGGAGAACCGTAGGATGCCTACCATTATTGACAAAAAATGGACTGTGCCCAGAGGAGTCATGAACAGCATTGTTTCTAGCGAACTCGGCCCACGGGAGTAGTTCGGACCAATTGTCTTGTGTGCTATTAATAAAACAACGCAAATAAACTTCTAATGACTGGTTAGCCCTCTCAGCTGTACCATTGGTCTGTGGATGGTAGGAGGAGGAGAAGGAGAGATCAATCCCCAATTGTTTACTGAACGCCCTCCAGAACCTGGACACAAACTGAGAGCCCCTATCAGACACAATATTGTGGGGGATGCCATGCAAACGGACAATTTCACGTATGAAAATTAGGACCAAATCTTGCGAAGATGGCAACTTCTTGAGAGGAATGAAGTGAGCCATCTTAGAAAATCGGTCTACAACCATGAGAATAGTAGTGAACCCAGCAGAGCTAGGAAGCTCAACAATAAAGTCCATGGATAGGTGGGACCATGGAATCTCAGGAACAGGAAGAGGCTGCAACAGGCCACAAGGAAGTGCATGAGTCACCTTAGAAACTGCACACACAGAACATGCCTGCACATACTCCTTTACATCTTTCCTGAGTGAATCCCACCAAAATGATCTAGTGATCGCGGCAGTGGACTTATTGATGCCCGGGTGTCCAGCAGTTATATTGTCATGGAACACTTTCATGATATTAACCCTTTCACATAGGGGAACGAACAGTTTATCACACGGTTTACCACTGGGCGCCTGAGGCTGGGCCTCCAGTATGGTGCCAAGCAGTGGAGAAGACAGTGAGAGGACAGTAGTAGCAATAATACACTCTGCTGGAATAATAGGAGATGTCATCTGTTCCGGAGCTGACTCATTATCAAATTGCCTGGACAAGGCATCAGCCTTGGTATTTTTAGAACCAGGTCTATAAGTAATGAGAAAGTTAAAACGTGAAAGGAACAGTGACCATCTAGCCTGTCTGGAAGACAAACGTTTGGCATCCCCTATATATGCCAGATTTTTGTGGTCGGTTATGATCAACAGGGGGTCCTTGGAACCCTCCAAAAGATGTCGCCACTCCTTGAGGGCAAGAATAATGGCCAACAGTTCTCTATTGCCAATATCATAGTTGCGCTCAGCAGGAGACATCTTTCTGGAGAAGTAGCCACAAGGATGCAATGGTGTTCCCTGGCTTTCTCTCTGAGAGAGAACAGCCCCTACCCCTGTCTCGGATGCATCAACCTCCAATATAAAAGGTTTACTGGTGTCAGGATGTTTTAGTATGTCCGCAGAGGCAAATCTTTGTTTAAGAGTCTCAAAAGCATTCACAGCCTCTTTGGACCATACCGTGCTACTAACCCCTTTGCGAGTCATATTTGTGATTGGGGCTATTACAGAAGAAAATCCCTTGATGAATCTTCTGTAATAGTTGGCAAAACCAATAAACCTTTGAATGGCTTTTAAACCAGAGGGTAATGGCCAGTGTAGTACAGCCTCTAGTTTTTTAGGATCCATTTGAAATCCCGATGCAGAGATGTTGTAACCCAAAAAGTGGACTTCAGGCTGGTCAAATATGCACTTTTCTAATTTACAATAAAGTTTATTTTTCAACAACGTCTGCAGAACCTGTTTCACATGGGAGTGGTGAGTTTGAAGATCAGGGAATACACCAAAATATCGTCCAAATAAACCAAGACAAATGAGTAAATGAATTCCCTGAGTACATCATTTATAAAGTCTTGGAATACGGCCGGGGCGTTGCATAACCCAAATGGCATTACCAGATATTCATAGTGTCCACTACGGGTATTAAATGCCGTCTTCCACTCATGATTCTCTTTAATTCTAACCAAATTGTAAGCGCTCCTAAGGTCAAGCTTAGTAAATACTTTAGCTCCCTGAAGTCTATCGAACAATTCGGAAATGAGTGGAATAGGGTATGCATTTTTTACAGTGATTTTATTAAGTGCCCTGTAGTCTATGCAAGGGCGTAACTCACCACCCTTTTTCTCAACAAAAAAGAATCCTGCACCAGCTGGTGAGGATGACTTTCTTATGTGCCCTTTGCTCAAGGATTCTTTGATGTATTCCTCCATTATTTTACTCTCCTGGGGAGATAAGGCATAAACTGCCCCCTTAGGTGGCATAGCGCCTGGAAACAGGTTAATGGCACAGTCATATGCTCTGTGGGGAGGCAATACATCGGATTGAGCCTTGTTAAACACCTCCTGAAGTTCTCGGTATTGTATGGGAACTCCAGGAGTTTGGGGAGTGGTAGTGGGAAGGTCAATAGTATCCAATCTCTTTAGTACTGGTTTTATACATCTCCCCATACACTCTTTACCCCATTCTAATATCTCCCCATTAGCCCAGTCAATATAGGGATTGTGCTTACTCAGCCACGGAAACCCTAATATGATAGGACATGATGGAGAAGTAATAACCTGAAACGTCATCTCCTCCCTATGGGAGGCCCCAATGGAGATCGTAATAGGGACAGTTTCGTGGGTTATAAGCGGTTGTGTGAGTGGTCTACCATCAATAGCCTCTACAGCTAGCGGCGTAGGTCTCTCCCTGACCGGTATCTCATTACCCCTAATAAACTGGACATCAATAAAATTTCCAGCAGCACCTGAGTCCATTAGGGCACTGCAAGAAAACTTCTTGTTATCAAGGGAAATAGATACCTCAAGGAGGAATCTACTTTTGTTTTTGTTAGAGGACAACTCCATCACACCTAAGATCTGTCCCCTTAAGGTTCTTAGGTGCGGAAGTTTTCCGGACGCACTGGACAATTAGTTATCATATGTCCCTTTCTACCGCAATATAGGCATAACCCCTCCCTTCTCCTATACTGTTTTTCGGCCTCTGACAGTCTAGTGACCCCCAACTGCATAGGTTCGGGTTCGGACTGTACAGGGAGGTTAGACAAAACAGGTTTAGAGAATTGAGGTGCTAGGGACATAGCCGTACGTCTGGTCTTGCTTCTGGTGACTTCTCTGAGTCTTAACCTATTATCAATATGCATGACAAACGTAATAAATTCGTTAAGACTCTTAGGTAATTCTTTAGCGGCTATCTCATCTAGTATAGTCTCTGAGAGACCCTTTTTGAATGCTGAGATTAACCCATTGTTAGTCCAGTCTACCTCAGAAGCTAAGGTACGGAATTCAATAGCATAATCCGAGATAGACCGGTTACCTTGTCTGATGTGCATTAGGGCAGTGGAGGCGTCATCCTCTCTACCCAATGGCTCAAACGTGAGCTTGAATTCGGCAAGGAATTCCTGGTAATTATGAGCTATGCTCCGATTACTCTCCCACAACGGATTAGCCCAGGCAAGGGCCTTGCCCTTTAATTGATTCATTAGATAACCAATTCTTGCTCTGTCCGTGGGGAATGACCCTGGTGAGGCCTCAAAATGGTACTCCACCTGATTAAGAAAACCCCTGCATTCCTGGATATTGCCATCAAACTGTAGGGATGGTGATAAGGAGATGCAAGGAGTCCTATTAACAGTGGGTGGAGGTACACAGGGTAGAGGTGCTATAGGAGGAGACGCTGCAGGCTGCAGATGCTCCGTTCTAGCGAGAAGCGTACTTAAAGCCTGAGTGAATTGATCCATGCGGTGATCATTCTCCTCTAATTTCCTCTCACAAGCAGCTATGTGCTGACACAGTTCTACAGGATCTATGGCCATGTCGTAATGTCAGGATTACTGTTTGATCCAGCACGTAGAACTGTACAGCACGGATGACAAATAAGTAACGTATTACCGGTCCTTAGAATGGCCGGATTTAACGTACAAAGAATAGTCAAAAATACTAGCCGAGGTCAGGGAACACAGAAAGGGACACAGCGATGAGGAAAGTCAGGAGTCAGGATACCAGAATATAGAGAAGTCAATAAACAAAGCCAAAGTAAAAAACCAGGTAGAAAACTATAAACAGGAACGCGCTCTCAGACAACCACAAGGGAAACCACGACAGGGCACTGAGCAGGCTGAGAACTGGGCCTAAATACCCCTCCTTTAGTTCTGATAGGCTGTAACCGGCCTTTGACCCCAAAGTCAGTTACCAGTTTTCATTTGCATAATTGCTGCTCAGCATTAACCCTTCTGTGGATTAGGTTGCTGCTCGGCACAACTTTTCCTGTGTGGACAGTAAATGTCATTAATCACTTTTCTCTAAGCGGATGAATACATGACACCAGGTTTCATTTGCACAATTACTGCTCAGCATTAACCCTTCTGTGGATTAGGTTGCTGCTCGGCACAACTTTTCCTGTGTGGACAGTAAATGTCATTAACCACATTTCTATAAGCGGATGAATATGTGACAGGCTCACAGTGGATACTGTGCCCAGTGCCACCACTCACTCACTGGTGTCACAATAGCTTGCATTTAAAAACAAAAAACTTATTTCACTGTTATAGATTGAATAGCAGTTAGTTGTCTCAAAGCGTCTGTGTCAGGCTCACAGTGGATACTGTGCCCAGTGCCACCGCTCACTCACTGGTGTCACAATAGCTTGCATTTAAAAAAAAAAACTTATTTCACTGTTATAGATTAAATAGCAGTTAGTTGTCTGCCAGCGTCTGTGTCAGGCTCACAGTGGATACTATGCCCAGTGCCACCACTCACTCACTGGTGTCACAATAGCTTGCATTTAAAAACAAAAAACTTTTTTCACTGTTATAGATTGAATATAAAAGTGGCCTCTTTGAGAGAAATATTTCCCATAATCAGAACAAAAATAAGGTTTCTCTCCTGTATGGCTCCTCAAATGATGCTTAAGATTGGAAGCAGCTAAAAAGCATTTCTCACACTCAGAACAAAAATTTATTTTTTTTAACATTCTCTCCACTTTGAACGAAATGACGTTTGGGAAGAGATTTTGTATGAGTAGGTTTTTCATGTACGATACGGGAACATGATTTAGATCCATGGTAAGTTTTGCGAGATCCAATAGTGTGTATGTAGGGGGAACAGTCAATCCATATCTGCCAAGTGACCCTATGTAGGGGGAACAGTCTCTATTCTGCTCTGTGTCAGTGTGTATCAGGGGCTCTGAGGACAGGTGTCAATCCATATCTGCCAAGTGACCCTATGTAGGAGGAACAGTCTTTATTCTGCTCTGTGTCAGTGTGTATCAGGGGCTATGAGGACAGGTGTCAATCCATATCTGCCAAGTGACCCTATGTAGGAGGAACAGTCTCTATTCTGCTCTGTGTCAGTGTGTATCAGGGGCTCTGAGGACAGGTGTCAGTCCATATCTGCCAAGTGACCCTATGTAGGAGAACAGTCTCTATTCTGCTCTGTGTCAGTGTGTATCATGGTCTCTGAGGACAGGTGTCAATCCATATCTGCCAAGTGACCCTATGTAGGAGGAACAGTCTCTATTCTGCTCTGTGTCAGTGTGTATCAGGGATCCTTAGGACAGGTGTCAATCCATATCTGCCAAGTGACCCTATGTAGGAGGAACAGTCCCTATTCTGCTCTGTGTCAGTGTGTATCAGGGATCCTTAGGACAGGTGTCAATCCATATCTGCCAAGTGACCCTATGTAGGGGTAACAGTCCCTATTCTGCTCTGTGACAGTGTGTATCAGGGGCTCTGAGGACAGGTGTCAATCCATATCTGCCAAGTGACCCTATGTAGGAAGAACAGTCCCTATTCTGCTCTGTGTCAGTGTTTATCATGGTCTCTGAGGACAGGTGTCAATCCATATCTGCCAAGTGACCCTATGTAGGGGGAACAGTCTCTATTCTGCTCTGTGTCAGTGTGTATCATGATCTCTGAGCACAGGTGTCAATCCATATCTGCCAAGTGACCCTATGTAGGAGGAACATTCTCTATTCTGCTCTGTGTCAGTGCGTATCATGATCTCTGAGGACAGGTGTCAATCCATATCTGCCAAGTGACCCTATTTAGGGGGAACAGTCTCTATTCTGCTCTGTGTCAGTGTGTATCAGGGGCTCTGAGGACAGGTGTCAATCCATATCTGCCAAGTGACCCTATGTAGGAGGGAACAGTCTCTATTCTGCTCTGTGTCAGTGTGTATCAGGGTCTCTGAGGACAGGTGTCAATCCATATCTGCCAAGTGACCCTATGTAGGGGGAACAGTCTCTATTCTGCTCTGTGTCAGTGTGTATCATAATCTCTGAGGACAGGTGTCAATCCATATCTGCCAAGTGACCCTAAATAGGAGGAACAGTCTCTATTCTGCTCTGTGTCAGTGTGTATCAGGGGCTCTGAGGACAGGTGTCAATCCATTTCTGCCAAGTGACCCTATGTAGGAGGAACAGTCTCTAGTCTGCTCTGTGTCAGTGTGTATCAGGGTCTCTGAGGACAGGTGTCAATCCATATGTCAAGGTGGCAATATGTCATATGTCAGGTGTCAAGCCATATCCATTGTGATTTAGGAATGTTAGGTGATTTATGCCCTTTATGGATTAAGACCAGACTCTGCATCAACTGTGTAATTTTCCATGGGAGTTTTGCCATGGATCCCCCTCCGGCATGCCACAGTCCAGGTGTTAGTCCCCTTGAAACAACTTTTCCATCACTATTGTGGCCAGATAGAGTCCCTGTGTGTTTTAAAATTCGCCTGCCCATTGAAGTCTATGGCGGTTCGCCCGCTTCGCCGGTTCGCGAACATTTGCGGAAGTTCGCGTTCGCCAACCGAAAATTTCGGGTTCGCAACATCACTACTTAAGAATAATGCAATCGTCAGGGAGAGAAACAGGCCAGCTTTATGCAATGTTGAAGAATTAATTTAATATCAAAACTATGCATATTGCACAATGCCATAAAAACACACACAGTAAAACCTTTAAAGGAAACCTTCTATGTATGAAATATGATGAACTTTACCAGGTGAAACTGGTTTCGTTCATCTACGTTAATGAATCATAGCTGTTCACGAAGTGCATAATAACATGATGAAAAACAAAATATATGCCAAATCGAATTCCAAGCACATTAGATAAAATAAAATAGTCAGGTATTTTGTTAATGCAATACTGTATATTCATCAACAGAAGCATAACACAATGAGCATTAGATCTGACAGCAAGGTGATTAGCATCCAACTTACCTGAAACAGATAACAGGGAAGGGCTGAAAATTGAGAAGGAAGAAAACTTGCGTCTGGTCTATTCCAATTCGAAGAATTGGGGCCAGTGTCTTACCCTTAACGTAGGGCAAGCATGTCAAACTCAAAGTCTGGGACGGGCCACATAAACAAGATTTAAGTTTATGTGGGCCGCAAAAAGAAAATACCTTAAATTTTCATAGAAAAGTAGGTTTATTTTAAAAAGTACAGTATAAAAAGAAAAAAACAGCATCCCCCTCTACTAAACCACAGCACCCCCCTCTTGTAAATCCCACTCCCCCTCTACTAAACCACAGCACCCCCCTCTACCACCCCTCTGCCAAATCTGATCCTCCCGCTGACACACACACACACACTTACTGACAGACACACAGATACACACACACACACACTGATAGACAGACACACACACACATACTCACTGACAGACACACACACACACACACACACTGACAGACACACACACACACACACTGACAGACACACACACACATACTCACTGACAGACACACACACACACACACATACTCACTGACAGACACACACACACATACTCACTGACAGACACACACACACACACACTTTTCATTCTTGCACACACATACTTTTCTTTATTGCTCCCTACCTTTTGGAGCCGATGTGGGGCATCTCCCTGGGGTCCTTCTATCTGCTCCTCACTGATCCTTCCGTTACGCTCATTAATCATTATGTTTACTGTAAATTAATATTAAAATATAGCATTATAAATGTGCACTTATTTTTTAGTAGTCATTCTAAACATTTCTGAACATGATAGTTTGTATCATAAGGAACTTCATAAATCATTAAAACACATTTATAAAAGTGCAGAGCCGCCAGCATCAAAAGTGGACATAGTTGAAGAGAGCTTGGCTGACATTCTATGCCGATGAGGCTTTTTACAGCCTATTTTCCTTAACAGTCTTGGGACAACATACCTAAACTCCATTAGACATCAGGGGAAACAATTCAATAAAAATAAAGTCCCCCCCCCTCCCCTCTCACCTAGTGTCACTTTCACACAACATAGAAGACTTGTTCATCAGGCCGTAGAGACCAAACACGGTGCCAATTGGCGAGTCATGCCCTTGCCACCTTCCTTGGCTGTGACTTGCACAACCTCCCTACACGCTTCCTGCAAAGAGAGATCTAATTGGTAAACTTCCTTTATTGCACAGTGTGTTTAATTTAGAATGTTTTATCTCCTGTTCATAGCCTTCTAGAGCCTACAGGAGCCCCCTGTGTGTGATTAAGGTTCAACTTATTGTGCAGACTATAAGAACGTCTAAAATAAGCACACTGTGCTATAAAATCTCATTGAAAATGAAAACATTTTTTTCATGCAGTCTGTGTCATTGACAGCCAGGGGACACGTGGCTAGGGCTGCATAAAAGGAACCATAGTGATTTAACTCCTAAATAGTAACCCCTACATGGGTCTAGCTGATTATACACAAGGCAAGTTTTCATAAAAAAATAAAATAATAATAGATAAAATAAAAGTTCCTTTTTACTAGCTACAGTGTTACTTAATAAAGTGTGATTTGAATTCAAAGTGAATTAATATCAAATGTAAAATATTAGGCCAAAAGAGCCAAAAGTTAAAACATAGACTTGGAAAATGATTCCAAATTGTCTCTTTAAGTTTAAAAATATGAAATTCATTTTCAATTATCTTTGCATTCTAGAAACTTCACACTTCAGTATAACCCTGTTACTAATATATCACGACAGATGAAAGACTCTCATACACGCAACCAAACATTATGATAGAAAGTAGACACATAGAAATACTTGAATTCTCTTGTTTTTGTTCTTAGATTTTCTCTACAACATGAACAGACATTCTAACAAACACAAACACAGACACACCAAGATTATTTTACAAACACCATCACACACACACACACACACACACACACACTATATATATATATTGTGATCCTTGTCAGCAGGTAGCACAGTCCTCTAGGGCAAAAACATGCACAGTCCTTGTAATTGCATATAATCCAGTCACTTTATTTGCATATCCACACAGGATACAGCAGTAAATTAAAACATAAATGTAACACAAAACCCTATAAACAAAAACCTAGCTCGGTCTGAGCACTAACTCACTTTGAACATCCCTCTCTATCAGGGTTAACTAACAAAACATATGGCACCAACCTTATTAGTTAGCAACACTCTGCTGGCTAGCCTGTTGAGTTCCTTTCCGCACTCCTAGTGCTCCAAGCCAGCCTTGCCCTGACTGCTTTCCTTTCTGCACTCCCAGTGCTCCAAGCCAGCCTTGCCCTGACTGCTTTCCTTTCTGCACTCCCAGTGCTCCAAGCCAGCCTTGCCCTGACTGCTTCCTTTCTGCACTCCAAGTGCCTAGTCTCCTTGACTCTATCTGGAGAGAACAGCCTCTCTCTCCTACCTGCTTCCTGGGAGGAAGCCAGCAATCCCTCTCCTTTACCTGCCTAGCAGGGAGGAGTTTATTCCCACTGCAACAGCTCATTAACTGCAGCTGAGCAGTGGGTTGGAGACGATCCAAAAAACCCTGGCCTGAATCCATGTCTCCCCAGAAAACCACTAAACTGTGGAGTGGAGCATTGGCCCACCCTTCTCTCGAAATGCTCCACCCCAGGGGCCCATAACTAAACAATGCTTTGTGCTGTGCAACACACAAACTACACGTACTTCCCCTGGGGTTAAAAGGCCTATCTGCCTTCACTTTATCACATATCCTCCCCCCCAGCTCAGACCCATCGGGTTGAGCGACCTTAGAACTCAAACCACGAACATTCACGTCACCTAGGGATGTACCAGACCTGACTTGCTCCTCAGTTACAGGAAGTGGCCTATTGTAGATGGCTGCTACCTTGCTCCCTTGTAGTTTAAGGAACCCCCACCCAAGTGGATAACGCAAATAGTTAGCTGCCTCAAATCCTAGATAACACTTAGTGTTAGCGGTCAGACCGGCAGCCCTTACATTATTCACAACTAACTGGACCTTCATCGGGTGTGCTTCCAAGTCCACCCTGTGAATCGCCACATCACCAGGGTAGGCAGCGGCATTCTCTCCGTGGGGCCAAAGTATCCTATTCATATGCGGAAAGGGGGCTGGTGCACTATGCAACCTGAATGGCAGTACTTTATGTTGCCATAACCCCTTGGGAGTAGAAAACGCTGTCCCTCCCTTTGCTTTCTCTGTCAGGGGAACCTGCCAATACCTTATGACCAGGTCCAATGTACCCAGAAACCTGGCCTTACTCATACGCTCTTGCATTTGAGCTACATGTACTACAGGGCATTTAACTTTTACTACCTCTGTGACAAACTCTACCTCTGCCATGGGGTATGTGCGGGTGTCACCATGTGTATCCACAAAATCAATCACTTGTCTTAAACCACATTTTTCTGGCTGGAGCAGAACACTTTTCAAAGTAGCCTCACTCCCTGAATTAATTAGTGCTTGTGCACTCTTCTCTACCACCATCACCACTTTTAGCTGTGCTATAACACCACCACCAGTCCAGGGGCGTATTAGCCGCGAGGCAAACAAGGCATTTGCCTTGGGCGGCATTTTTCAGGGGGCGGCAAAAAACGTCGCCCCCCAAATGCCCAAGGCAAATGTCTTGTTAGCCTCGCGGCTAACAGACATTCTGGGCGCTGGGCGGCAGTGGCTGCAGCGCTGGGCGGGCGGGCGGCCGGCGAGGGAGCACTTTCCCCTGAGCGCTCTGCTCAGCTCCCTCGCGCGCCGCCATCAGAGTGAGGCTGGGAGCCGGAAGATGACGTCATATTCCGGCTCCCCGCCTCACTCTGCTGGCGGCGCGCGAGGGAGCTGAGCAGAGCAGAGCGCTCAGGGGAAGAGCTCCCTTGGCAGCCGCCCGCCCAGCGCTGCAGCCACTGGACCCCAGGGAGAGGAAGAACCCCCCCCCCAGCATTACCAAAGGTAAGGAGGCTGGGGGGGGTTAAATAAAAAAACAAAACAAAAAACACTAGTGTGTGTGTGGAAGTCTGTTAGTGTGTATGTTAGTGTGTGTATGTATGTTAGTGTTAGTGTGTGTGTGTGTGTGTGTGTGTGTGGATGTCTGTTAGTGTGTGTATGTTAGTGTGTCTGTTAGTGTGTGTATGTTAGTGTGTGTGTGTATATGTTAGTGTTAGTGTGTATGTTAATGTTAGTGTATGTATGTTAGTGTTAGTGTGGATGTCTGTTAGTGTGGATGTCTGTTAGTGTGTGTGTTTGCCTGTTAGTGTGTGTGTGTGTTTGCCTGTGAGTGTGTGTGTTTGCCTGTGAGTGTGTGTGTGTGTGTTTGCCTGTGAGTGTGTGTGTCTGTTAGTGAGTGTGTGTCTGTTAGTGAGTGTGTGTCTGTTAGTGAGTGTGTGTTTCTGTTAGCTAGTGAATGCGTATCTGTCAGTGAATGTGTGTGTGTGTGTGTGTGTGTATTTAGAAGGCGGAGCAGGGGGGAAGGTTGGGTGGGGGTGGCGCGGGGGGGTGCCTGAGTTTTGTCCTGCCTAGGGCAGCACAAAACCAGGATACACCACTGCACCAGTCACCATACACATCTTTAAGCAAGTCAATACAATCCTATACAGAGCCCTTATTACTATGTCACATTGTATTGTCTCTTCACCCTCAGGACAGCTATATGTAATATGTCCTTGCATGTGGCAGTTGAAGCAGTTTTTCTCAGTCTGGTCTCGTAGCCAAAGTGGGACTTTTAGGTACGTTCTACCATCATAGGTATATTGTCCCAGACTTTGTCTTTGCTTTCCAGTTTCCCCGCTTATCTGGTTGCTAGCGGATCTAGGCTGATGATCAGTACTGTGTGGCTCTTTAGTAGCCAAGTTCCTCTGAATCATCATCTGCTTCCACATCCACAGCAGCTTCTGGTTTGATAGTCTCTCAATGTCCGAGTTACTTTCAAACGCAAACTTTACAAAAGCTTTGCGTGTAACTAACTTTTCTATATCACTTATACGTCCAGTTCTTTCATAAGACGAATTTGCTGGGTGCTCAACCTCTTCAAGACCTGGTTCTGTCACCAGCTCATCCTCCACTGGAACCGGTCCCTCCATGAAGGGCTTCACAACATCCTCCATCGGTTCTGTGAATCCCTGGGAACCTTCATTGCTTTCTACGGTTAATGCTACAGGTCTCATCTCTATATCCTCAGGGGGTTGGCCAGGGAGGCTGTCTGGAGCACCCTCCTCCTGCATGAATGCAGCCTTTGATCCCAGCTCCATCCTATCATGCTCGGCCTGGCCTGGTATGCAGCACTGTTCTTCTACCTGAGGCCCAGAGTCCCGGCTTAGCTCATCTCTCCTTTGCCTGGCTTCCTCCCCAGGGGTATCCTCTGAATGCTCTGCCTTGAGTGGCCACCTCTCACTGTCAGAAAAGCTTTCCTCTGGGCTGTCTGGCAGTCTCCCTGCTCACTCGGGGGTGTCCAGAGACGCAGTCATGGCCTCTCGCTGGATCATGACAGCCACGGTATCAAACAGCCGGTCAGGCATTCCGAGTTCCACCTTTAATTCCATGATTGTGCTCCCAGAGTCTGGCAGCTGTTCCAGGTAGTCAGTGCGCCCAGGCCGTGTAGGAGTAGTTTTTGCCAGCAGCTCAAGTTCTACGGCTCCCAGACAATCATTCAAAGTATTTGTAGCAATACCAGGTGTGTCTGAAATATTTAATTCAGCTACGCCAATGTCATCTACTTTGTCACTTTCCCTTTGGTTGGGCTTAGGCGCGGACGTGCTAATCTTATTACCACAGCTTGGTTCTGTAACTGTCACTCTCTCTTGGCTTAGATCAGAAGCAGCTACTTTGCCTTTCTTATTTTGACTTACCTTTGCCACTACTTCTCTGCCTTGCTTTCCTCTGCCAAACTGTTCAACAGGTCGACATTCTTGGGTAGCCTCAGCTACTAAACAGTGCACCGCATTGCTATACTCAGCTGGGGTGCTTTGCTTCTCTCTATTAAGCTCAGCTCTTTTGCGGTTGTCTTCTCTGACTCCCCAAGTCAGTCTGCTTTTCATGCCTTTGACTTGTTCACTTGGGTGAACATCAGCGGCTTCTGCTTCACTTTTTATTACACAAACCGGCTGGACACTGCTGGCCTCAGTCACAGTCTCTCTTTCTCCTTTCGTTACCTTGGGAAGATTTATCAGTACCTTTCTGTTTTCAAATGTCTTTCCAGCATTCTCTTGAAACATGCAAGATTCAGTTTCTGAGCGTGAAAATATCTTTGTTTCCGACTCTTTTCCCAAGTCCTCTTCATCTGTGGTGATGCCAATCCAAGCACGTTTGAGGCTTTCAGGTGAAGCTGCAATGTTTTGATTTTCAATAAAACACTTGTCAACTTCAGTAATCAGTTTGTCTCGATCTCCCTTCTGACTCTTCTTACTCTGGCGCATGTCATCAGTGTCACCATCACTGCCTCTTGGCAATTCTGCTTTTTCCTTTAGCTTTGCTGGACTCTTTACTAACTTTTCTTCTTTTTGTTCCTTGGAGGATCCAGCTGGCTTTTCACCCTCTTCCATTTTATCACTACTTTTAGGCTCAATTTCATCCTTCTTGCCTTCTAATTCCTGTTCTCTTTCTTCTGCATGTTTCTCAATATCATGCTTTGCTGCCTCCATGCTTTTCAGCTTGCGAAAGACTTCTTCTACTGCCTCTGTCATCTTATGCAGGATGTCAGTAGCTTGGTTACGGGGTCCCTTGTCCCCACACACACTGCCGGGGGCAATCTGCAAAACATCAGTAAGGGCAGCTCTATACTCCTGCTGAGCGTCCCTCAGGTTCTTAAGCTGTACAGCCAGGAAATGGTTGGTGTCTTGTTGTATAGCAGTTGCCTCTTGTT
The DNA here is from genome assembly GCA_933207985.1 of Pelobates cultripes. NCBI lineage: Eukaryota > Metazoa > Chordata > Amphibia > Anura > Pelobatidae > Pelobates > Pelobates cultripes. The sequence continues at coordinate 92,378,533 of OW240921.1, read as the reverse complement.
GTACAGCGGTTGCCTGTACCAGAGCCTTCAGCAGGTCCTCCATTATAGCACCAAGCAGGTAACAGTCTTATAGGTGCAGTGCTACTTATTTGATTAGCAGGTCTGCTAAATAAAAGTCCTCAAGCAGACTACAGAATGACTGGCAAACCCACAGACCCTCAATGTGCTACTGTGCCCGCATTTTCCACCATATTGTGATCCTTGTCAGCAGGTAGCACGGTCCTCTAGGGCAAAAACATGCACAGTCCTTGTAATTGCATATAATCCAGTCACTTTATTTGCATATCCACACAGGATACAGCAGTAAATTAAAACATAAATGTAACACAAAACCCTATAAACAAAAACCTAGCTCGGTCTGAGCACTAACTCACTTTGAACATCCCTCTCTATCAGGGTTAAACTAACAAAACATATGGCACCAACCTTATTAGTTAGCAACACTCTGCTGGCTAGCCTGTTGCGTTCCTTTCCGCACTCCTAGTGCTCCAAGCCAGCCTTGCCCTGACTGCTTTCCTTTCTGCACTCCCAGTGCTCCAAGCCAGCCTTGCCCTGACTGCTTTCCTTTCCGCACTCCCAGTGCCTAGTCTTTCTTGAATCTCTATCTGGAGAGAACAGCCTCTCTCCTACCTGCTTCCTGGGAGGAAGCCAGCAATCCCTCTCCTTTACCTGCCTAGCAGGGAGGAGTTTATTCCCACTGCAACAGCTCATTAACTGCAGCTGAGCAGTGGGTTGGAGACGATCCAAAAATCCCTGGCCTGGATCCATGTCTCCCCAGAAAACCACTAAACTGTGGAGTGGAGCATTGGCCCACCCTTCTCTCCAAATGCTCCACCCCAGGGGCCCATAACTAAACAATGCTTTGTGCTGTGCAACACACAAACTACATGTACTTCCCCTGGGGTTAAAAGGCCTATCTGCCTTCACTTTATCACAATATATATATATATATATATATATATATATATATATATATACACACTATATGGCTGTCTGTATACACACACACACACTATAGCTATGTCAATATGTAAAATGATCCTATCTTTATACAAACAGACAATATGGATCTCTCTATATACACACAGACTATATATCTCTTTATATACACACAGACTACATGGTTCTCGCTATATGTAAAATGATCATACCCAAGATTGTTTTACAAACACCATCACACACACACACACACACACACACTTATAGAAGCTGTTAGTGACACTCTCAGACACCCACAGAGTATTCTGGGATATGTGAGGTCAAATCTCATAACTTGTCTTCAGCTCTCTCAATTTGTTATTAATCAATTACGAATTAGCTGAGCTGCAGCATCGGAGCTGGGTGCTGGGGAGTCAATGGAAAAACCATTGTTTTTGTCAAACCAGTCAAAAACAGTTTCACACAAACTGGCAGATGACACCTAAAGACTTCTGGCACCATACCACTACAATGATCTGCAATTCTCATAGCGCACCCATTAATCTAATCGCTAGCGTGTCCATTAATCTAAAATAAATGATATCCTTAAATTAGGTCTTGATAGATTTTTAAGCAGTGAGATATCCATTGCTGTGAACAGGGCTCAAAATTTCACATCCGATGCTAATAGAGCGTGAGAGAGAATATAGAACATTTGAGGAGGTCAAAATGAGACATCACTCACAGGGGGCACATAGGCATCCTCTGGCTTTAATGGTGGCTCCTTGTGGTTGAACTCCTTATAGTTCTGTATGTGTCAGAGCTGTGACATTGTGCACTGCAGAACAGTAACCAGCAAAAAGTAAATATTTTAGAATGGAGGAGGTGGGACAGTGAAAACAAGATTCGGATACAGAAAAATATTTCATGATGAGCAACATGTACTGGTAGCAGGTAATCAGGTGGAGAGAGAGACATTGCAGTCACTGACTGCGTAAAATCGTGTCTGTACATAGATGATAGCATAAATTTAGCCAGGATACTAGAAGTATAAACGCAATATCATTTTTATTCTCTGGTGTTGGTGTTTCGCCTGCCGCAGTGCAGTACAAAAGTAACACAAAAATAATGCAAAAGCATGGCCTATTCATACTTCTATTATTTTTGGACCAGTGCCCTTTTGGGTTTTCACAGCCCTTAAGCATGTTGTACTGTTGTTCTTGATTATCTGTTCCCGACCTGGCTACGTCCTTGACCCTGAGTTTAGCCTAAGTCCTTAGTTTCAGTGTATCATACCCGCTTATGCTCCAGAACCTGAATTTTGGCGTATCCTGTTCTCTTGTTACTTTGGTAGATTGCTCTTGCTGTGGCCCCTCTTGGATCCTGACACTATATATGTTGAGTATGTTTCTATATAGATGTATGTGTCCGTGTATGTGAGTATATTGCCAATTGTGATGGGGTATTTGGCAGGTTATGTATGTATGTCTGGCCAATTGAATGTGTGTGAATGCTCAGCTTTGTATTTATGTCTAATTGTGTCTTTGTGTTTCTTGTCTAGGACTCTGCATACGGTAAGGGTGGCTGGAAAATATGGTATTCTATTTTTTGCAATTATTCAACTTTCAAAGCAATTGTAGGAAAACATCAAAAACACTGGAATCCTACACAAATTCCATCTGCATACAACTAATTTTGTGGGGGAAACAATGCAAAATCATTCCAATCTGTAATCCAATTGTACATATATTTTGCAATTTTATAGCAACTCTTTTCTAAAACTGATCCTGATAGCCCTGGATGGATGCCTTATATTCTAAAAAAAAATGGCTTATAACGAAGTGATAATGTAAAGCAATAGCTATAGCATATGGTAGCAACACGAGAGAATTGTTTTGAAAAGTTATGTAAGCTGTTTCTAAGGAAATGCAGGAGGTATCTCACTTTGTTTGTTCTTTTCCAAGCGGATCCAATGCATGTAGACGGTAAATGATTGGAAATGTAAACGTACGATGACAAACACTTTTCCTTAGACATTGTACTTTTGATTAGCTACCGGAAGTAAACTGAACAAAGGCCAGCCAAATGAGAACACAGGGCTTTTTGTTGTTAAACAGTGGTTTAGGGTAACTTATTCACCAGTCCAAAATGCACGCAAAACTCAGTCAGTAAGCGAGTTTACATGCGTGTTATTAATTCTGCCTACACCAAAGAAACTCAGTCTTTAAATGGCATTCACAGGCCGATGTGCTTTTGTGTTATTCCCCCCACCCCGTGTGATATAAAACTGATTTATAGAGCAAAGAAGACACTGTGCAATAGTTGAAGTGTTGCATTATTGTAGCTATGCAATTAATCTGATCGGTGATTGTGGATTACTCAGCTATGATAAAGGACAAGGGGGATACATTTCAAAAAAACATTCACATATCACCGACAAAGATAAACAAAGCTGGCTTCACATAAATCACATAAAGATATATTCTTCATGTGGAAAATATTATAATATTAGGTGTTACTAAATAAATAAAAATGTTAATTTTAAAAAGGATTGAAAATAGTTATTCAATTGTGTTGTGTACTTAATAAAAATGTTTATTCGCTGCCGTCAAGCTTCCAGGTCACTTGAAATAATAGTAGCACCAACCCGTGTGATAACCATATTCTTAGACTGTGAACTTCTGTGTCAAATCTTGCAACTCTTATTACTGTTGTTCTCCAATCATTTAAAATGATAAATAATTGTATTTACATGGATTGTTAATGGAGGCAAAGCTTCAGGTCTTACAATAAATACTCTGAATTCATTTAGAGCAATTATTATTAACGAAACACAGCAAGCATAACCACTGCAACCTGCTGTTTTGTTTATGGTGTAAGTAGTGACCTTGTGTCCTCCCTAGTTAGGTAGTCTAGCCATTTGCAAATCTGGATTCCCATGGGTGCCGGTTTGAGCATCCTGTGGAGCTTGAAGCTACTGATAAAAGTGAGTTTTTAAGGATGTTTGAAGTACTACGGAGATGGGGCAAGTCTACTGTGGTGTGGGAGGGCATTGCAGTAGGAAGGGTAGCCCTGGAGAAGTAATGCAGATGTGAGTCTGGAGTGCATGTATGAGAATGGTACAGTAACAAACTGCTGGCAGAGCAAAGAGGCCAGGCTGGAACTGCTATTGATTCTGCTAATGAAGGAGAAGATTCAAGCAAGGGCTGTAGTGGTTATGGTGCTTGGAGAGTGTCTTTAATGTTGACAAGTGCTGATATTAAAATATACAGTGTAACCAGTTGCCCAATCTAGCCTGCCTATTACTAAATCTCAGATTTTTACTTTAATTTTCAGAATAATTTGGAGAACAACACAACAATGGCCAATACAAACCATTGTCTGGAAACATATTTATAAACAGGACTATACATAGGGCACAAGGTCACACATTTAGACTGGAAGAAAGGAGATTTGTCTAAGGCAAAGAAAGGTTTTTTTTACAGTAAGAACAATAAGGATGCGGCATTCTCTGCCTGAAGAAGTGGTTTTATCAGAGTCTATACAGATGTTTAAACAACAACTGGGTGCATACTTGCAAAAGCATAATATACAGGGATATAATTTTTAATTTGTGTTGAAATAGCTTCTTGATCCAATGAGATATCTGACTGCCATTCTGGGATCAAGATTTTATTCCTAGTTTGTTGCAAAATTGAAAGTGTTCAAACTGGGTGTTTTTCCTTCTTTTGGATCAACAGCAAAAACAGATGTGAGAAAGCCTGAACTTTTTGGACGCTTGTTGGACGCTATGTAACTATGTAACATTATACACAGTCTTTGATTCCTTTAGTATGTTAGCAGTTGCTATTTCTGCCCTCCAGCCTCACTACATGCACTATTGTCACAGAATAGCTAAAGGGACACTATAGTCACCTGAACAACTTTAGCTTAATGAAGCAGTTTTGGTGTATAGAACATGCCCCTGCAGCCTCACTGCTCAATCCTCTGTCATTTAGGAGTTAAATCCCTTTGTTTATGAACCCTAGTCACACCCCCCTGCATGTGACTTGCACAGCCTTCCATAAACACTTCCTGTAAAGAGAGCCCTATTTAGGCTTTCTTTATTGCAAGTTCTGTTTAATTAAGATTTTCTTATCCCCTGCTATGTTAATAGCTTGCTAGACTCTGCTAGAGCCTCCAGTATGTGATTAAAGTTCAATTTAGAGATTGAGATACAATTATTTAAGGTAAATTACATCTGTTTGAAAGTGAAACCAGTTTTTTTGTTTTCATGCAGGCTCTGTCAATCATAGACAGGGGAGGTGTGGCTAGGGCTGCATAAACAGAAAAAAGGGATTTAACTCCTAAATGACAGTGAATTGAGCAGTGAAATTGCAGGGCAATGATCTATACACTAAAACTGCTTTATTTAGCTAAAGTAAGTTAGGTGTGTGTAAAGTAAGTTAGGTGTGTAATATATGTTTCAGTAAATATACGTTAAAAACTCCTTGATGTACAAATTCCTGGATTGATAGAAATAAACCACCGCATGTAAAGTCTCCAAATAAATGAAAAATCGGCAATCAAAACCTCTCTACGATTGGCAAATCGCATGAGCAAACAATACGAGAATGAGGCGTCAGCTGCAATGGAGCAGTTCAAGTACAACAAATGTTGCTTCGTTACTATGTGTTAACTATCAGTATTATATCGCCGCAATCCGCACACTAGCAAAGGTACTTGGCCCTCGTCAAAGTCACTCAGATCTTTTCGCTTGTCCATTTTTTCTGCTTCCAACACATAATCTTCATAAATTGACTGTTAACATGCTGCCTAATATATCCCACCCCTTGACAGGTGCCATTGTAACAATCAGGGGAGATCCAGCCAGTCCATGCAGAGCCGGTGCTATCTGAGCACCGGCCACGCTGTGTTCCATGAAGGGCCGGTGGGGAGATCAAAGATCTCCATCACTGGCCCACATGTAGTCAAACTCGGCCGCCGGCGGGGAGAGAGGGAGGGAGACAGCCACCCAGGAGAGGAGGACCCGGCGGAGCTCTAACTTGCAGCTCCACCGGGTTTCTCTCGCGAGATCCGGACCCACCGGCTAGAGTTTACTTACCATGGGTACCACCAGGGAGGGATGTCAGCAGCATGACCCCTTCCCTCCTTCCAGGCTATAGGTAAGAAGGGGGCTATAATGATTTAAAAAAAAAAAATTATTTTAAAAATAAATACCTGCCTCCCCCCAACACACAATCCTTACAAACACACACATCACCCTCACACAGCATCCTAACACACACACACACACATCACCCTCACACAGCATCCTAACACAGCACCCTAACACACACACACATCACCCTCACACAGCACCCGAACACACACACACACATCACTCTAACACAGCACCCTAACACACACACACATCACCCTTACACATCATCCTAACACAGCACCCTAACACACACACACACATACACATCACCCTCACACATCACCCTAACACACACACATCACCCTAACACACACACACCACCCTCACACAGCACCCTAACACACACACAGCACCCTAACACACACCACCCTCACTCACACAGCACCCTCACTCACACATCACCCTAACACACACAGCACCCTCACTCACACATCACCCTAACACACACAGTACCCTAAAACACACAGCACCCTAAAACACACAGCACCCTCACTCACACAGCATCCTAACACACACAGCACCCTCACTCACACACACACAGAACCCTCACACAGCATCCTAACACACACACACACACACATCACCCTCGCAGAGCACCCTAACACATAGCACCCTAACACACACACATCACCCTCACACAGCATCCTAACATACACAACACCCACACACACTGCACACCTCTCTCACACACTGCATACCACACACACACACTGCACACCACACACACACACACACACACACACACTGCACACCACACACACACATACTGCACACTCACACACACATACTACACCCCCACACACACAGCACCCTCACACAAACACACTATACTCCTCACAAATGCACACTACACCCTTCACACACACAGCAGCCCCCAAACATGCTGCACCACTCACACACACAAACACACAATACTTCCAAACATATATGTATATATACTACAGAACCCCTCACACACATACTGCACCCCTACACACATTAAATTCCAGACAAACACTAGATTCCTTACCCAACTATGGATCATCTACAGATATACACACACTACATCTCTATATACACTCTGAATCCTCTACACACACACACACACACACACACACACACATACTCACTAGATCTCCTATACACACTCCTGAGTCCTTCAAACACAGACTAGATCCCCTTCACACAGATGCTGCACCACCTACACACACACTACATTTCTGACATATACACTCTGGATCCCCTATGCACACACTAGATTCCATTTAAGCAAACACATAGTGTCTCCATAAATGGGATACAGTGAGTATCCCAATTATGGAAACCCCTGAGACAAGTTTCAAGCAAACACAACTCAAGCATGTTATTAAATTTGTTTGCACTGTGCAGAACAAATACAGGGCCCTTTTCTCATGCCCTGGAAGAGCATTGAACCAACATGCTCACTTTGAGATGGGGCGTGCTTGTCATTGGGTCATTGGGGATGACAAAATACACCCTATCTGACTCCCCCCCTTTTCAGTGGGCCGCTGTGAATAAAAAATGCCTGGGCCGTATTTTTTCCCCAGTCCAGCCCTGGTAAAGATTGTCATTGTTTATAGCTGTAATGATATAATCAATATTATTCACTTCACCTGTCAGTGGTTTTAATGTTATGGCTTATGTATATGTATATGCCTGGGCCCACCCTAATCCCCGTGGCCCACGCTATGTGCCTCCATGGGCCGGAGATTAAACAGGCAGGGAGGGAGGCAGGAGAGGACATGGGGAGCTCTAGCCAGCAGCTCCGCCGGGTTCCTCTTGCGGGCTAGAGTTCACTCACCACTGGACCACCAGGGATGGCAGCAGCACGGTCCCCCCTCCCTACAAAAGGTAAGAAGGGAGGGGGATATTAACTAAATGGTCTCCCCACCCCCACACAATACACACAAACAGCACCCTTACAAAGCACACACACACTAACAGCACCCTCACACACACAGCACCCTTACACACACAGCACCCTTACACATACACACACAGCACCCTCACACACAGTACCCTTACACATACACACAGCACCCTCACACACAGCACCCTTACACACACAGCACCCTCACACACAGCACCCTTACACATACACACACACAGCACACACTAACAGCACCCTCTCTCTCACACACACACACACACACACTGCACCCTTACACACACAGCACCCTTACACACACACACTAACAGCACCCTTACACACACATACCACCCTCTCAAACACAGCACCCTTACACACAGTAACCTTACACACAGCACCCTTACACATACACACACACACACACTAACAGCACCCTCACACACACACAATGCCCTCACACACACAGCACACTTACACACACACACACTAACAGCACCCTCACATACACACAGCACCCTATATATGTGGCGTGTGTGCTTGTGCTTTAGGGTGCACACCCTTATGCAATAGGCTGCACACGCCTATGTGTATATGTATGTATATATAGTGTATCTGAGTGTATGTATACTGAACACTCTGATATCAGCTAAGTAAATTCTGGGGCAATAAATAACAGCAAGTACTGAGTTTAAATTTTCTCTGTTTATTAAAGAAATCTCTGACATTTTATATGTAAGAAGGGAGGGGGGGTTGCTTAGGCTTTTAGCTTTTCCTCACACATGTGGCATAATGATATTCTAAATACATCAAATTCCTTTTGTAAGGATTGGGTCCTAACTCTTGGGTAATTCTGGAGTTTACATTAAAGAGGCACCTGGCCCATATGATTAACTAGAAGGGCTTAGAGAGCCTGTTCTCGTATATTAGGTTAAAGGACCACTATAGTGCCAGGAAAACAAACTTGTTTTCCTGGCACTATAGGGTTATAGGGTTTTCCTGGCACTATAGGGCACCCTCAGGGCCCCCCTCCCGCTGGGCTGAATGGGTTAAAACCCCTTCAGCCACTTACCTTTCGCCAGCGCCGGGCTCCCTTGGTGCTGGGTAACTCTAATTTCTCTGAAACTGCTATGTTTTCAGCTGCAGGGTTAACCCTAAATGGACCTGGCACCCAGACCACTTCATTAAGCTGAAGTGGTCTGGGTGCCTATAGAGGTCCTTTAAATAACAAGAGTGCCTCATTCTGAACTCTTGTTTTTTTGTTTTTTTAAAGGTTAAGGGACAAACAAGCTGCAAATTTCACAGAAAAGGATTAAATGAGTTTATGTAATGCAAAGTAAGTAGCATCGTGGTGGCATCAAATGATATGTTTCTATGGTAATAACAGTGTTGAAATCTATAAACAGGGCATTTCTGTTTTTCTTTACACACCCATGAACTATTTTTTTCAAGTCCTACATTTTCTTCTGAAAGCAAATCTATGCTGTACATTTGTGCACAGCGTACATTCTACAATGAAATAGAATTGGCACGAGGATAAAAATGAGGCCACAAAGTTCAGGACAGGGTATAATCTAAGGGCAGTTCTGCATGACTACATGGAGACTGTGAAGGATAAGCAAACAGAGAACTTGCCAGATGCCAGTTTAAGACTTATGTAATACTTAAATTTTTATTCTATTACAGCCGCCTTTCCATAACTGAAGTTATGATTGCTCTTTTTCCTTTTTCTCATATAATTTCCTGCGTCGTGGGAATTACTAATCACCCTATTAAACATAAAATTCCAGTACAAAATGCCCAGCAATTTATGTGATTACTTTTAGGTAAATGGTATAAAAATAATAATTCATAAGTATGTAAAAATAAATAAAAGTTTATTATAATTTTAAGTGTGTAGTCTTAAAATTAGTTTTCACAGTACTGTGGGGTTTGCATAGTTGAGAAAATTGATTAGAACACCTCTTACTGGAGCATCATTACTATATCCTTAATTGAGTAAGCAGACCAAGTGCTACCGTACGGATGGTTCTCATTTATGCTTTCAAACCAAATGCATGTTGAAGTGATTTCTAACTTCCACATAATTAGAAAATTTTTGTAAGGATTGTCTAGGCATTAAGGGCTTTTTTTTTTAGTAAAAAAAATATGTTTTTATTTCTTTTTAAAGATCTGTAAAATGTACTAGTCTAACTTGGGGCAAAATAGAGAAAGGCCCTCGCGCAAGAACCCCCCATCACAAGTATACCCAAAAGGTAGATACCCATTAGTCGTACAACTCCTACAATGCTTTACCAGCTGTTGATCTACCATTTTCCCATGCTGTCAAGGTTGCATTTAGCACTGAGCAGTGTTTGTGTGTTTGAATGTAAACATGTTTTTATATGGAGTGTGTGTGAATGTAGGGGTGTGTTTGTGTATAGGGCTGTGTATTTTTATGTACTGTTGCCATTTGAAATCAGTGGTTTATTTGTGTTTGCCTTTGAATATAACGGTGTGTCTGTATGTAGTGTTGATATTTTAATACAGTGATGTATTTGTGAGTAGTGTTGGTGTTTGAATGCTGAGGTATATGTACATATACATACACACTACCATGCACACATACACACTGATACATACAGTTGCAAGAAAAAGTATGTGAACCCTTTGGAATGATATGGATTTCTGCACAAATTGGTCATAAAATGTGATCTGATCATCATCTAAGTCACAACAATAGACAATCACAGTCTGCTTAAACTAATAACACACAAAGAATGAAATGTTGCCATGTTTTTATTGAACACACCACGTAAACATTCACAGTGCAGGTGGAAAAAGTTTGTGAACCCATGGATTTAATAACTGGTTGAACCTCCTTTGGCAGCAATAACTTCAACCAAACGTTTCCTGTAGTTGCAGATCAGATGTGCACAATGGTCAGGAGTAATTCTTGACCATTCCTCTTTACAGAACTGTTTCAGTTCAGCAATATTCTTGGGATGTCTGGTATGAATCGCTTTCTTGAGGTCATGCCACAGCATCTCAATCGGGTTGAGGTCAGGACTTTGACTGGGCCACTTCAGAAGGCGTATTTTCTTCTGTTTAAGCCATTCTGTTGTTGATTTACTTCTATGCTTTGGGTCATTTTCCTGTTGCAACACCCATCTTCTATTGAGCTTCAGCTGGTAGACAGATGGCCTTAAGTTCTCCTGCAAAATGTCTTGATAAACTTGGGAATTCATTTTTCCTTCGATGATAGCAATCCGTCCAGGCCCTGACGCAGCAAAGCAGCCCCAAACCATGATGCCCCTACCACCATACTTCACAGTTGGGATGAGGTTTTGATGTTGGTGTGCTGTGCCTTTTTTTCGCCACACATAGTGTGTGTTTCTTCCAAACAACTCAACTTTGGTTTCATCTGTCCACAGAATATTTTGCCAGTACTGCTGTGGAACATCCTGTAAACGTGCAGCAATGTTTTGCTTGGACAGCAGTGGCTTCCTCTGTGGTATCCTCCCGTGAAATCCATTCTTGTTTAGTTTTACGTATTGTAGATTCGTTAACAGGGATGTTAGCATTTGCCAGTGACTTTTGTAAGTCTTTAGCTGACACTCTAGGATTCTTCTTCACCTCATTGAGCAGTCTGCGCTGTGCTCTTGCAGTCATCTTTACAGGACGGACACTCCTAGGGAGAGTAGCAGCAGTGCTGAACTTTCTCCATTTATAGACAATTTGTCTTACCGTGGACTGATGAACAGCAAGGCTTTTGGAGATACTTTTATAACCCTCTCCAGCCTTTCAACAATTTTTAATCGTAGGTCTTTTGAGAGCTCTTTTGTGCGAGGCATCATTCACATCAGGCAATGCTTCTTGTGAAAAGCAAACCCAGAACTGGTCTGTGTTTTTTCTAGGGCAGGACAGCTGTAACCAACACCTCCAATCTCATCTCATTGATTGGACTCCAGTTGGCTGACATCTCACTCCAATTAGCTCTTGGAGATGTCATTAGTTCACATACTTTTTCCACCTGCACTGTGAATGTTTACATGGTGTGTTCAATAAAAACATGGCAACATTTCATTCTTTGTGTGTTATTAGTTTAACCCCTTAAGGACGGAGCCAAATGTACACGTTGTGAACAAAACAAAATGTAAACAAAACCTGGCATTTGCGCTACATGTCTGTCCAACCATAATTCACCTCTTTCATAGTAAATGCACGAATTTTATTATATATCATATCATTTTATTCAGGGAAATAGGGCTTACTTAATATCAACACATTTAGCTAAGAAACATAATTTAATATAAAAATGGCGAAAACATAGATTTGTTTTACTATTTTAGTTCTACATGACATTTTAACGGTCAGTGTCATAATACTGTTTGCTTTTACTGCAAATAAAAATACACATATTTGTACCGCAAAGCCCCCAATGTAAGACAGTACCCCCTATGTACAGGTTTTATGGCGTTTTGGGAAGTTACAGGGTCGTTTATGTTACCATATTTAAGCCCGTTAGATATTGCCTTTGAGACTGTATAGTAGCCCGGGAATGAAATTTACACCCATAATGGCATACCATTTGCAATAGTAGACAACCCAAGGTATTGCAAATGGGGTATGTCCAGTCTTTTTTAGTAGCCATTTGGTCACAAACATTGGCCAAAGTTAGCGTTAGTATTTGTTTGTATGTGAAAAATGCAAAAACACGCCAATTTTGGCCAGTGTTTGTGACTAAGTGGCTACTAAAAAAGACTGGACATACCCTGTTTGCAATACCTTAGGTTGTCTACTATTGCAAATGGTATGCCATCATAGGGGTAATTTTCATTCTTGGGCTACCATAGGGTCTCAAAGGCAACGTAACCAATCTGGCAAATTTTAATGTGAAAAAAATGAAACGCAAGCCTTATATTTGACGCTGTAACTTTTGAAAACACCATAAAACCTGTACATGAGGGGTACTGTTGTACTCGGGAGACTTCGCTGAACACAAATATTTGTGTTTCAAAACAGTAAAAAGTATCACAGCAATAATATTGTCCGTGTAATGCTGTTTGTGCGTGAAAAATGCAAAAACGTCACTTTTACTGGCGATATCATCGTTGTAATACATTTTACTGTTTTGAAACACTAATATTTGTGTTCAGCGAAGTCTCCCGAGTAGAACAGTACCCCCATGTACAGGTTTTATGGTGTCTCGGAAAGTTATAGGGTTAAATATAGTGCTAGCAAATTAAATTCCCTTTACTTTCGGCATGGGTTGTCAGGCAGGTCCTGCTAATTGTAATTAATTAAGATACCGAATTATGTAAAAATAGTACATAAATATATATGTAGAATTAATATATATATATATATATATATACGTATGTGTATATATATGTATATATCTATATAATTTTTTTAAAATATTTTTATTTATATATAGGTATATATATAGTGATATATATGTATATATTTATGTATATAGATATATATATATATATTTATATATATTATATATATATATATATATATATATATATATATTAATATTCACAATACAGTTAGAGCGAAATAACACACATCTATATATTTTTTAATTATTTATTTTTAATTATTTTTTAATTTTATTTTTAACGTATTTACATTTTTTTTTTATATTATATATAAATATATATAACAATAATTATATATATATTTAATCAGTATCAGTCTACGTGTAATTTGATATTAATATATATATATAATTATATATATATTAATAGTAAAATACACCTAGACGGTGTACGTGTGTGTATGTATATGTGTATATATATACTTAGATCATATATATATATATAATATATATATATGATCTAAGTATATATTATTTTCTTTTTTACACTATTTCTTTTATTCATTTTTATTTTCAGCCAGCAGGGGGCCACCTGTCATTACAGGCAGCCCCCCTGCTGGCAATGCTGCAGCCAGCTACCCCCGGCCGTGTGATTGTGGGGTCCTCGCAAGGACCCCACTCTCACATGGCCGGGGGGCTTCCAGCAGGACGGAGGTGCCGCGGGGGGCTCCCTGGGAGTCCCCTGAACCGCGATCGCCGGCATGGGATCGCCGCGACCGGGTAAGTACCGAAAGACCGGAGGGCGTACTATTACGCCCGGCGGCGTTTAGAGCCGCTTAGAATAGGGCGTAATAGTACGCCCTCCGGTCTTAAGGGGTTAAGCAGACTGTGATTGTCTATTGTTGTGACTTAGATGATGATCAGATCACATTTTATGACCAATTTGTGCAGAAATCCATATCATTCCAAAGGGTTCACATACCCTGTATACACACACAGATACACATACAGAAACACACAGGTACAGACATGTAGATACACAAACATGCACAAACAAATGAACATACACACAAGTGTAAACACTGACATATAGTTAGATACACACAGACACACATACAGATACACAGATGAACAGATACACTCACAGATACACATGCAGATACAAAGACACACACACATAAAAACATATATATAGAAACACTTGCACTCCTTTAGATCAAAACATACACAGGAACAGACATGCAGATACACAGACACACACAGACAGATACACATACAATGGCACAGAAACACAGATAAACACAATGACCTTCATAGACATACAAACACTGACACACACAAAGATTCACAGCAGCACACACTGATGCATATACAGACACACCGATAGATGACATGCAGATGCAAATACAGACACACAGATAGATACAAACACACACACAGATGTATATATACACTGTGACGGAGCTCCTCTTCTCCGACTGAGTACCTCTACCAAGTCTGCCTCCTAGCTGCTTGCCTGGATGCTGGAACACTTCAGCCCCAGTCGCCGAAGCTTGACTGGAGTCTCTCTGGAGCTCATTCCAGGCAGGCATCATCCCCTTTGCCTATTCCTCTGCAGTTGTTATGTTTGTTATATATTTGATAGGAGGAACAACACAAAAACAGAAAATAGAGTCAGCGTTAGTTGTATCAAAAGAAAGAAAAAGGCAACAATCCCAAACAAGGACTCCCTCACGTGTCCTTGAAATAAATGGAGAAGGCAAACATGTCTATTTGACAGGATGAGCCCAGGAAGCAGGAATGAGCCAAGTCGAGGTACCAACGAAACAGAAAAAGTTGTAGTCAGAGAAAGTGGAGGGTCAGATACCAGATAAGTCAAACAAAGCAGGATAGACACACTGAAGTTAACACCACAGTAAACACAGTATAACTGAACACTGGGAACATGGTGGGATTGGATTTTATAGCAGAGAGGTTTAGACTGCTCCTATTTCATTGGTTAATTGGTTGAATTGATTTGAGGCATCTGTCCCTTTAAGAGGTGGTTCTATAGGGGCGCATGCACCTATGATTGTTTGGTGTGATTGGCAGTGGGCCACGGCGAGAGGGGAAGAGCCGTGGCACCGCTGTATTATTAGTGCCTGGTCTCCCCCCTCAGCGGTAAACACGTTGGAGGGTGCGGCATGCACCAAGGAGGGACTGTGCCGGCCACCGGAAGAGACGCACCGCCAGGCAGGTATCGTCCCCCCTGCATATTCCTCAGCAACGCTGCTTATAGTAATTGAGATGCAAATATCTTTGGATATTGGCTCTCAGGCCTAGCTCTCTTTACCCCTTGGCTAGAGGGATTGTGCAACCAGCCAACCGTCACTGGGATCCCTAAAAATCCACACAGGACACACAATTCCAAAAGGAACTAGCATGCAAAGCTTTATTTTTACTTGGGACTAGGCCATATGATCATTACATAAAGCTTATGGTGATACACTCAAATAAAACATAATACAAGAAACATACAGGCACTCATAATAACACATAAACATATTAATAAAGGGGTGGGGAAGACAATAATTAACACAAAATATCTAACCTGCCTACAGGATTAGCAGTATGCAAATCTACCTGGATATGCAAATTAACAAGCCTTTCTATTCAGGTAGTGCATTTAGCTATATCTACCAACAGATGGCGATATGCAGGCTCCCTAGCCAAATCCACTTAGTTGGTAGCAAGCATCAGAAGGACAGGCACACATACAAAACATTTAACCCCAAACAACCACATTACACACACCCTGCTCCCACCATGGGCACAGGGTAACTTATAAATAAGATTCATCCAGAGACATAATTGAACTGTCCATCTGCAGCTCCTGGTGATGGCGACTACTGTCACACACACAGATAGAAACACAGACACATAGATATTCATACCGACACAGAGATAGATACACAGATACGCATACAGACATGCAGATAGATACACAGATACACATACAGACACACATGCAGATAGACAGACACACAGATACCTATCCTCCCCCTCCTATATGTTTTAGGAACAGTGGTGGCAGCTAGAGGCAGTATTGAGTCTGTGTTAGTATTAGGTGTTAGGGGTAGTTGTGGAAATTTAGGATCAGTAGTGGGAGGGTTAGGAGATGAAGTGGGGTTTGGTGGTTTAGTTGGACAGATAAAAAACAAAAAAACAAAAACAAAAAACAAATGCAGTTTCTTACCCTCTCTCTGTGGCTTACCTTGGGCATGTGTGTGTGTTTGTATGTATGTATGTGTGAGTGTGTGTGTGTGTCTGTAGGTATGTGTGCCTGTGTGTATGTGTCTCTGTGCGTGTCTGCATGTGTATCTATTTGTCTGCATGTGTGGGGAGGGAACATATGGAAGGGGGAGGGTAGAGGTATGGGGGGTTGCGGGGGAGGGGGGACATATGGGAGTGGGAGTATAGACGTATGGAGGGAAGACAGGGCAACTTTCGCATCCGGGCCCCATGGTTTCTAGTTATGCTTCTGGCAGAAATAGATATTCTGTTGGAAAAACAAACATGATGCAAAACAGAGGAAGAACGATAGCCCACTTAATTTATCGGGCAATCCAATACATTGATTAGAGCTTAAAATAGGACATGTATGCTGTCTAAAATATATAACTGCATTTAAAATCAAGAAAACCACTCTAGCCAACTTTTCTGTCTCATTATGAGAGAGTTGCATAAGTGATTATTTTGTTCTTTCCCTACAGCACCTACTCTTCCATTTTATTCCCCAGGAGCACATAGCCCCATTCATGATATAATTTGTGGTCAAGTCAGACGTTTAGCTATTTCGACCTGGAATTTGCAGTTCTCTTGTTAAGGTTTGAATCTAAGTTGTTAATGAGGGAAATAAGACCCTACACTGAAGAGCCAGTGAACATGAGATGGGTGGAGGATTATTTATGTACTGCAAAGGGTACATTTTATGTTTAATGGGTGTGTTGCAAACCTAAACTGATGGAGTTTCAAAGGTAAAGAGCAGTGTGGGAGGAATAAGCTGCGACTGAGCGGAGGCTGCGATGTTCAGACAGAGTAGGAGGTCTGCAGGAATGCACAAAAACACCATCATAAAAATTTTTGTTATTCTGTTTATGTTGTAACACACTACTAAATCATCTGCTCTTGAACACCTTTTAAGTCAAATTAGAAGTCATATTTCATAACGCTCTAACAATATTTACTTTCCTTGTGTTAAAATGTCCTCATCATTTTTACCCGGCTTGGAATTACCATTCAAGTCCTATATGACTATATTTGACTATTTTGTAGAGGTAGTAGAATGTCTGGGTCTCATTAGAAATATTGCTGTAGACAGTCAACCCAAGTATATTAGTGTCTAAACGATGATCAGAAGGAGGCCAATCCATAAGTCAGCTAATGCCCATTATAGAGTGCAGCCCAGTGCAACAACTGTGACAAAGAAAATAGCCTCAGCCAGAAGCAAAACAATTCCATCAGGATCTACTATAACCCATTGACTGCAGGGCATTGGAAGCACTGGGAGAGGAGTGCATATGTGCTGCTTAAAAAAACAAGACATATTTAGAGTTTGTAAGAGATGCGAATTCTACTTCCGGACCACAATTTTAATCAGAGTGTCTAGAAAATTGTAAACTTCTTCCTCCATTCCATGAACAGAGGGGTAAAGGATATAAATAATGCCAGGTGGTCCCCATGACCCCAGCCCAATGATAAATGAAGTGGGAAGGTGCAAAGTACTCTTATCAAAATACCTCTTGTCCTGTTTTAAAATGCAAAACCCATATCCAAATCCAATATCAAACCAAAGGATGCCCAGTCTAATAGTCCCTACAATGGAGCCTTTTACCTCACCTGCACTATGATGTTGTTGGTTTATTATTATTATTATTATTATTTTAATTTGTATTTTTATTGTGGCATTCACATATGCAAACACACAGGTAGAAAGCGCTTTTAGCCACATCGATTAAACAAATATAGACATGCATAGTGTAAGTACATCGCGGAACACAGACATAGCTTCTAGTCTATCTAAATCCTGGCTAGTCCTATATGCACTGTTATATGATACGCTAATTAGACACAACTAAGACTGCTTCATGAGGGGGTATGGGGAACCTGAGAGATTCTAACAGATAACATCTGCTATCTGTATTTAACCTAAGCTTCTTCTGGTTAAGTACACATCATTTTAAGAAATTGAGCAGAAATCAGTATATAGAAAGAAGTTATGCATCGTAAACTCTAATACATAGAGTAGGTAGGTGCATGCTGCCGCTTCTAGCGGATCTCAGGTGCCAGTCGGTATCTGTGCCTCAGCTCCTCGCTGCGATTTGTGGTAGAATGGCTGAACTATGTTTACATCCCAAGAAGTAACAGTATGTGCCAGTGAGGTGGTCGGTGACGGCACCAGGAAGGAGTTTAGTATCGGTAAGTCCAGTTCCCTTAAGAGACGCTCTGCCTCCGAAATATTACTGAGTGGCATAGTTTTCTCTGCATAGGTCACCATTAACTTGCGACCTGGTCCCTAGCGGTACTTGATGTCTTCTACTCTCAGTTGCTTGGTCACTGGTTGTAGGGATTTTCTCCAGAGTATCGTGGTCTCGAGGTCTGAGCCCTCAAAATGGTAGGTGGGTGCAGCTTTCATTGAGGCCTGTATAAGCTGTTTGCTCTGCAAGGACTGGAAACAGAGCACTAAGTCCTTTGGGATCCTGGCCAGGGCTTTAGATGATTTAGGGACCCAATAGTTGTAGTCCAGTGGCATAACTTTGGCCTTGGATGGGGATAGCATAGAGCTCAGCATTCTATGTAGGTAGTGGGGTACATCATTATTAGTTATATCCTCAGGCACCCCACGGACCTGCAGGTTTCGTTGCCGCTTGGAGTCTTCCAGGACGGCCAGCCTACCCTACATAGAGATATTGGCGTGTTGTAGCCTGTTCACTTTGGCTTCCAAATCTTCTTGTTTGCCTCTGGTGATATCACCATTTTCCTCCAGTGCTCACATCTGGGCTGTCATCACCCCTATGTCCTCTCGGACCAGCGCGATGTCGGCCACAAAGAAGGCTTTAATCTCTTTTAGCATGTTTTGTATATCAGCTTTACTGGCCGGTACATGTCCTGGACGGGTTTCATGGCTTGACCGTCTGAGCAATGCTTCACATTCAGTGAGCATGAGGTTCCTGCTTGTTTCTCTCCGCTCAGCAGGATACCGAGAGTTCTTGTTCACTCTCCTCCGAGGTTAGATCAGAGTCTTCCTGTGCGGGCGCCATCTTTGAAGGCCGCTGTGGTTTGTTTATTTATATCACCAGGAAAGCCTCACATCTATGTGATGTGAATGCTGAACAATCACAGAACAGATCTTCAATCAACACACTGGTAGGTCAATATTAAATTATTAATTTTACTGTTACTATTCATCTATTCATGATTTGTGTTGTGACCCCCACTAATATTTATTAGAAGGGGAGTGGTAGTTAAGGAATATTGTCACTTTTTTTTCTGTCTTTTGTTTGTCTGTCTTTCATAATTATCAATGTATGATTTTTAACAGGTATTTGCTGTCTTTCCTTCTGTCTCAAAATCCTCTAATGTGTGGTTTCTTAGGTTTTAGAAACTTTTTTTCTTAAATAAACTGCATTTATGTCAGTGAATACTGGAATGACTTTTGAAGCAGAGTGGAATTACAGAGGTATGGAATATGTAGGCGACAGTACAAGGAAATTTCATGAGAATAAAAGAAGCATACATGAATGTCAGAAACAGTGAGTGGGAGAGCTTTGAAAATTCAGTTTGAGAAGTATGGAGCATATCGTCAAAGCCACGTTGCAGTGAAAGTGTAGACAATATTAGTAATTCTTAAAGCCCTAAACCATGAGAGGTAAAGTTTATTGTCTAGACTTCCAATATCCATCTCAAAAAATGAGCAAGTATTTTCTTTTGTTTAGTCAGAATTGTAAATGTTTACTCACAAAACCATTCCCTTTCCCTTATCAACTAGACTTGTGCGTGGTGGAAAAAGTTGGTACAGCCAAACCATTTTTTCTGAAAATTAAAATCGTTCAGGACCTCCAACACTCGTTCATTTGATAATTTGGCTCGTCCGGATATCGTCCATGAAAAATAATTGGGAAAGTTATTTGGGTGGACAAAAAAAAGGTACTAGTGGGCCAATACGTGTACTGCAGAATATATAAATATGAATATTATGTATATATTTTGCAGTACTCATATAGGCGCATATTTCCACTATTTGGTTCATAGATCAAGTGAGAAAAAGTAACCGTGTAACCAACAGCAGCATAAAGAGAAGGAACAGTAAAAAAAATAAATCTTTATTTATATATTATATATTTATTAAATACATAATATGTAAATATAGATTTTATTTAGTGGTTAGCCCCTAGCCATCAATTGTTTTTATTTTTTTCCCACCAATTATCTCTTTTATTGCCACAGTTGGAACTCTTGCTTATCCGTCACCCTAGATGGGCGCATTGAAGATTTAGAATCTAGCTGAACCACCGATTGTCCTAGATTTAGAAGAGTTGTAATTCAGTTGAAACCTAATGTTCACGTCTACTATAAACCAAAACTTACAGATTCAGGTAAAGTAAAAATTTAGAGTATCCACTCACTGTGAACCCTGCCAAGTGTCCCTAAACTCAAGCATATATTGACACCCATATGTGTTGTCTGCTTTTCATTCAACATATATTTCTGTAAATAGGGAAATAACCTTAGTTTCATAGTTTGCTATATGATTTCTTCACATTCTAGTATGAGATATATTTTTAGCTCACGTTTGCTGCTATAGAGGGAGTCTCTACCATGTGCTTATCAAACTAAACCACTCACCAAATTTTTGAAAAACTCCTCTGCTCAGGAGTTCAGCCCCTGTTCAGCTCTACATAAGCCATTTTTACTAGGGATTAGTCCATCTCTGGGTTACCGTTTAAACTTAGTGAGAACACAAGAAATAACATTGGACAAAAGGTTAAGAGATGGACCGGTGGTTAGTTTCCACTGAAGTTACGAAAAATTCAGAGGAGAGTGCACTAGCGATTAATCTTCCCACTAATGAGTTTTCTGTGCATTTCTCGGTGATAACTTGGTAAGCACCATAGAATATACTAGCTGAGGTTTTGCACATTAGAGGAGAATCTAATTGTTTTCTTGTTTTGTTTTACTTTGCTGTATTTGCGATTTTGGAAAGTTCCTCCTATTTACCAGCCGGAAGAAAAAGATTTTGTGAACAATATTTCATTTATTCACTTGACTTAGTCTATATACGACATGAAAGGAAAACTATTTTAGATCTACTTGTTTAACTTGATCGTCTAGATAGCAGCATGATATGTCATTTTTATTACCTGCCAGAATCCCTAGAAAGAGGTAAACATACGCGGTATGTATATGAAAATGAAGAATAATGAAGAAATATTTTGAAAGTAAAAGACTAAATAAATATGCTAAGTCACCATGTGGGCTATGTATAAATGTTTCCATGAGATAAGGATGTTTCTGTCTCTCTTTGCACCAGTGAACTTTACAAGGAACTATACCGTATATTACAAATAAGAAAACAACACATCTTTCAGCAGCAGTGTCCATTTATTGTGCTATAATTAAAGAAGGCAACATTTCGACCCAAATGTAGGTTCTCTAAAAATATATATTTGTGTCAAAATGTTGCTCTTTTCTGTTATGGTACAATAAACAGGACCATGTTAACCAGAGGCGGCTCTCTGATTAGGCGGTTTAGGCGGCCGCATAAGGCCTCGCGCTGGCTGGGGCCTAGCGGCCGCCTAAACTGCCTGTAGGCAGACTGTGTCAGGTCCTCGGTCAGTGACCGAGGACCTTGACACCAGGAGGGGGCACGGCGGCTTGCCCCGTATGCCGCAGGGTGCGATGCCCCTCCTGGCTGCCCGGCCAGCCATCGCAGACACTGGTCTGCAGCTCCGCAGTGAGCAGAGCTGCAGACCATGTGTCTCGCGAGAATTGACCAATCAGAGCGTTGCCACGGGTTACCACAGCAATGCTCTGATGGTCTCGCGAGATTACATGGTCTGCAGCTCTGCGGAGTTGCAGACCGGAAGCAATGGCACCGGACCACCAGGGAGCCCACTGGACCACCAGGGAGTAAAGGTAGGTTCTCTCTCACCCCCCTCACCATCACCCACCCACCACCCTCAGCCTCAACACCCCACACCACCCTCAGCCTCACGACCCCCCACCACCCTCAGCATCCAGCACCCCCCACCACCCCTCGCACCCCCACCACCCTCAGCATCACCCCCACCACCTCAGCACACTCACCCCACACCCCAACCTCAGCCTCACCCCACACCACCCTCAGCCTCACCACCCCACACCAACCTCAGCCTCACCACCCCCCACCACCCCTCACCCCCCACCACCCCTCAGCCTCACCCCCACACACCACCCTCAGCCTCACCCCCCACACCACCCTCAGCCTCCCCACCCCACACCACCCTCAGCCTCACCACCCCACACCACCCTCAGCCTCCCCCCCCACCACCCTCAGCCTCACCCCCCCCACCACCCTCAGCCTCACCCCCCACCCTCCACGGCATCGCTCCCCCCACCCTCAGCATCACCCTCACCCCCTGTGCCACCCGCCTCAGCATCACCCACCCTCACCATCACCCACCCTCACCCATCACCCTCCCCACCACCATCAGCATCACCTCCCCACCACCCTCAGCATCCACCCTCAGCCTCACCCACCCTCACCATCACCATCAGCCGCCCTCGCCCTCACCATCAGCCACCCTCACCATCAGCCGCCCTCACCATCACCTGCCCTCACCATCAGCCGCCCTCACCCTCACCATCAGCCGCCCTCTCCCTCACCATTAGCCGTCCCCTCCCTCACCATCATCAGCCCCCCTCCCTCACATCATCAGCCCCTGCCTCACCATAATCAGTCCCCCCCCCTCACCATCATCAGCCTCCCTCACCATCATCAGCCCCTTTCACCATCATCAGCCCCCCCTCCTCACCACCATAAGCCCCCCTCCACCATCATCACCTCCCTGTCACCATCACCCGCCCTCTCACCATCACCCGCCTCTCCTTCTCACCATCACCCCCCATACACACAACACACTTCAAGCAGCTACCCCATACACATAGGGTCTCAGACAAAAACGCAAACATGCTCACAGAGACACACACACACACACAAGGATACTCTCTGTCAGACACACTCTCAGGCACATACACATGTAAACTGTGTATATGTGACACTTTTTTGTTAGTGGGACCTCATGTTTGAGTTTCGCCTAAGGCCTCATAAAGTCTAGAGCCACCTCTGATGTTAACCTTCCTTGCCACCCCAAGGCAATTTTCTTCAATGCAAGCACCCTCCAAATCCCTTCATATACATATATATATATATATACAACATGTTTGATGTATGTGATCAGATGGATCAATGGGACTAGTTTGAGGTACGTGATTGAATTGGTGAAAGTGATTAGTTTGGGTAAATAAGTGATTAGATGAAAGTGACACGTTTTGGGATATGAATGGATGATGATTCCATTGGATGTGGGACAGGGCTGGGAGAGGAAGTGTGTATGTGTCCATGTCTGCAGAATCTGGTAGTGGGGGAAGCTGTTTGTAGTGTTATATGTATAATGAAGGGGCAGCATGTGTGGGGCAGGTTGTCATGTGTGGGAGAGGCTGGTTGTGGTGTTGCATGTGTGAGGAGGCTGCCTGTGGAGTTGTATGTTTGTGGGGATAGTACATGTCGGGTTGCATGTGTGTGGGTGGCTACTTGTGATGTTACAAGCTTCTTATAGTTCTGCTTGTTTCTGGGGATGCTGCATGTCGGGTTTTGTATGATGTTAGGAGGCTGTTGTGGGGTTGTGTGTCTCTGTGCATGGATCTGTTTAGAGTGTAGTATGTGTGCAGATGAATAAGGTCTGTATGTGGATAAGGCCTGTAGCGTGTGCATATTGTGAGTGGTGATGTATAATGTGTTTGGGAGTAAATATGGTCTGTAATGTGTGTTTAGGAGAATATATATAAATAGTTTATTCCTCCTGATATAGTCTATCCCTCCACCCCCATTTGTTTACCTTAGGCTAGAGAAAGGGGAATACGGATACCTGGTGGCTCAGTGGGTGCATCATCTGGTCCATACCTTCAGGAGTACCAGTCCACTCGTATTGAATCTTCCAGTGGAGTGTTGCCATAGCAATTCATGGCAATGCATGTAAGAGCATAATGCATGATGTCTTTATTCTCCAGGGTGCCCACTGCACACTCCCTGTGTCCTCTTCTTCCAGCATGAGAATGGACTGGCCAGTGAAGAAGTTCTCAGATCTTTCTGTGCCATTCTTCCTATGCCTGCTGCCCTGAGTCTATGGCCATAGTAGCCTTGTTGGAAATCCAACCTTAACAATAGGTTAACAATGCTGCTAAAATAAGAATTTGATTTTCCGTGAGAATATATAGCTTAACACCTTAAGGACACAACTTCTGGAATAAAAGGGAATCATGATGGAATATTTCCGTCACGTGTCCTTAAGGGGTTAAAGGGACCTCAATATTTTAAGATTAATTTACAATTCTTGCACTAAAGTTCTATTCATTCTATATATGTGTTGGGTCCTGTATCTTTTCTGCAGTTTGGTTTTAGATTGCCTCTGTTGGTGTGCCCAGTCATGCATATCAATGGTGTTGTTTCCAATTGTAAACTCAAACTTTTTTAGATATCCTCAGGAATGACCACCGTATAGGTGGCAATTTAGCTTTTTTCCCTTCTCTATGTGTATCAATTATACTGTTTTCAACGTAAAATCAAATTTATAAAGTTCCATTTGATACTTTCAGGGTTATTTACAAAAGTGGGATTTTAAAATGAATTCAAAGAGAATTTCAAATTTAAAGTCAAAATAGATAAAATGGAAAAAATCTTTAAGTCAGCTACACTTTCACTTTGGCTACTCAGGCCGCCTTAAATCTGAAATTCCCTTCATATTCACTACAAATTCTCACTTTAGAAAATAACCATGTATAACTCATTACATTTCATAAATATTCATTATAAAAATATCATTAATATTGTCTAATTTTTAAACTCGTGGCTTTCAACAGTTTAATGTTTTTGATCAAATTTTGCCTTTAAAACATTGTTGAAAAAATGTTATATTTGGCCGACTCCAGTTCCTAAACTTTCATACCACTAGTTCTTTAGATAGTTAATTTGCAAGATCACCAAATTTGCCATGAAAGAGTGCAGTGTTAGAACAGACAGCATGATCGGCAACACACTTATTTTTTTCTAGAACTCTATTTTCTTAACACAAACGAAGCTGCAAGTGTGGTTTGGAGTAGGATGTACTTAGAGTGCGTAGGCTTATTTAGCATTCTTGGTCCTATTTCTAAAATATACAATTTGAGAAAACATACAGGTCTGGCTTCTTTAATATGGTAAAATGAGTGTAATTTTATTCAATTTTTTTCCCACTTGCCAAACTTTTGTTTTATTAAATAAACCATATTTATGAAGTGCTTAGTTGTGCAGAGATTTACATATGGAGCAGCTGTAGCAATAGATGTCTTATTTGCCGTGAATCATTTTTGAAATTGCTGAACATGCTGTACTTCAAAAGTACATATTCTGTGTCAAAGGAATTTCACAAATTGTACAGAGATACATGCCCAACCTTTCCCGAGAATAAAATATCAGGGAACAACCTAGAAAATATCAATAAACAAGTGGAGACACAAGACAACCTTATCTATGAAATACAATTATATTTTAAAACATCTCAGATATATTTAAAAGTCATTTACTATAATTATTATTCTTTTTACAATTTATGAAAAAATTTATTGTGAGAAACTAGTTATGGTAAAAAGAATAAAAATCATTAAGGGCTACACTTGCCTGCCCCAGATGTCTGGGAACTTTGTATCCTTTAGTAACGAGATGTCTTTGACTAGAAGCGATTACAAACATATATCAGGCCAGTACCAGAAATGCTCTGGTGATCTGTAACAGAACTGTTCAGGACAAGGACACTAGTCATCCATTGAAACTTGAAGGGGATTTTGCCTACAGCAGAAGATATGTGTCTCAAGCCGATACATACCTTAGAGGTCTGCTGATCACATGTTGCCCCGATCAGGCAGACTGCTGTTTCTCCACTACCTGTTTACTTCTTTGGCCTCTCTGATGCTGGCCGCACTGCACATGAACGTGATGCAGGTGTGCCAGCATCATGGTGTCACTGACATCAATCCTCTCGTTTTTGTCACCCCTTCACGTTTTGGGGGTGTGGTTACTGCAATAATGCTCCTAGCCAATATTAGTAGGGTTTGCCAAGTGTACAGTGCCCTATTGTGGTTCCTTAGTGTTCCAATAGTGTGTTTTATTTTTCTCTTGTCTATTCTAGTATTTGACTTGGCTTTACCCTGACTATTCTGCATTCTATCTTCCTTGACCTGGCTATGTCTTTCGTATGTTTGATTTCCGTCTTTCCTTGACCATGGCTTGTTTTGACCTTCCTTTCTGGTATGTGCATATTGCATGTGCATATTGTGAGTGGTGATGTATAATGTGTTTGGGAGTAAATTTGGTCTGTAATGTGTGTTTAGGAGAATATATATAAATAGTTTATTCTTCCTGATATAGTCTATCCCCCCACCCCCATTTTGTTTACCTTAGGCTAGAGAAAGGGGAACACAGATACCTGGTGGCTCAGTGGGTGCATCATCTGGTCCATACCTTCAGGAGTACCAGTTCACTCGTATTGCATCTTCCAGTGGAGTGTTGCCATAGCAATTCATGGCAATGCTTGTAAGAGCATAATGCATGATGTCTTGATTCTCCAGGGTGCCCACTGCACACTCCCTGTGTCCTCTTCTTCCAGCATGAGAATGGACTGGCCAGTGAGGAAGTTCTCAGATCTTTCCGTGCCATTCTTCCTATGCCTGCTGCCCTGAGTCTATGGCCATAGTAGCCTTGTTGGAAATCCAACCTTAACAATAGGTTAACAATGCTGCTAAAATAAGAATTTGCTTTTCTGTGAGAATATATAGTTTAAAGGGACCTCAATATACACTCGTTCAGCCCGGCTACTCTAAGGACCAGTACACATGCCTTCTCTTCTACGTGCCTTCTATTCTATACATCTCTCCGTGAGTTCATATACTGCGTGTTGGGTTATACATAACTGTGACAATATGACTCTTGTAAGGAACATTAAAGATATGGAACTCTATGCCTAGAGCAGGGTTTCCCGATTCATATTTCCCTTGGAACCCTTTGACATAGTATAGCAAAACTTTGGAACCCCAACAAGAAAATGTGCGATGCAGCACAGCGCAGCGCAAACCTTTCAATGAGCAGATTGTAATGTTCTCTTTTGCTGGCAAATTCTTTTTAAATCTGGTTTAATTGTTGACAATTGTATTTGCATGTCTGCAGTTGTGTCAAGTCGATACTTTGCTTTTGTTGCAGAGCAGAGCGAGAATCCAGTTTCACATAAGAATGTGTTGGCGAATGGCAACAGAAATTTGATTGCCCGCTTGGACAATTCTGGGTATTCTTCGCATAAATCACGCCAAAAAGCAATAAGAAAAACGTCTTTAAATTTTTGGCTTAGTTTACTGTCAAACATTATAGCAATCAGATTCTCAAAATGTACATCAGCAAAATTGGCTGCCTTGTCTTTTATGAATGAATTTCAAACTCAGTCATTATTGTTTTCATTCAAGAATGGAAAATACTGATTAATAGATGTGATTAATTGGCGAAGATGATTTACAATTTCATTGCGAATTTCATCTTCAAGTTCAATTTCTGATTCTACAAGAAAATTGTTAAGTGTTGGCAAAGAGTTAAAATTATTTTCCTCAACAGATGAGGTCCAAAACTGCAGCTTGCGAGACAGTGAATATATTTTATCTCTTGCATTAATAATATTAGTGTTTTTTCCTTGAATGATAAACATGCGTCATTTAATTTTGTGAATATGTCTGCAAGATATGCTACTTTGGATAATCACAGAGTGTTTGTTAATCAATCAATCAGATAATCCAAATTTATGATCCTGGAAATATGCAAACAACTCTTGACGCAATTCAAACATTCTAACAAGGACTTTACCTCGTTATAGCCAACGGAGTGCTGAATGCAAAAGCAGACCAGAGTGGTGACTACCCATATCTTCACATATTATATTAAACAGTCGTGACTGTAATGGTCGACTTTTTATAAAATTAAAGGACCACTATAGGCACCCAGACCACTTCATCTTAATGAAGTGGTCTGGGTGTCAGGTCCATCTAGGATTAACCCTGCCTGCTGTAAACTGCTGTAAACATGTTTACAAATGGGTTAATCCAGCCTCTAGTGGCTGTCTCATTGACAGCCGCTAGAGGCGCTTCCGTGCTTCTCACTGTGATTTTCACAGTGAGAAGACGCCAGCGTCCATAGGAAAGCATTGAGAATGCTTTCCTATGGACTAGCTGAATGCGCGCGCGGCTCTTGCCACGCATGCGCATTCAGCCGATGACGGCAGAAGAAGGAGGAGATTCCCCAGCACCGAGGGAGCCCAGCACTGGAAAAAGGTAGGGATTTAACCCCTTCCTCACCCTAGAGCCCAGCAGGAGGGGGACCCAGAGGGTGAGGGGGACCCTATAGAGCCAAGAAAATTAGTATGTTTTCCTGGCACTATAGTGGTCCTTTAATAATTTGCACCGATTCAACTAGCACAGTTTTAAGTGAGATTTAAATATTTTTAGAGCAAAAAATGGGTCGCAAGAGTATTGTGAAAACGGACAGCAGCTAAAATAGCCAGTCCTTCGGTGGGTCCCCGCTCAGAACTTAAGCTGGTTTTAGCTCATCTTGTGCCATTACAGAGAGAACATATCTGAAGCATATCAGACTGGTCTCACCCATACGGGCAGTCCAGATCCGAAATGCCAGCAAGTTCTCTCTGCACGAGAGATACAGCAACCCCAGACGATCGTTTCAGCCTTGTTAGGCATCATCAGTGAGGCATAGCTGATATCTCTCTAGGCACCGTGAGCAAGGGGTCCACGTTTGGATTACCCTTTAAACTAATGGAGAGCAAAAAATGGGTCGCAAGAGTATTCTGAAAATGGACAGCAGCTAAAATAGCCTGCCCTTCGGTGGGGTTACTGTATCTCTCGTGAAGGGAGAACTTGCTGGCATTTCGGATCTGGACTGCCTGAATGGGTGGGACCAGTCTGATGTGCTTCAGATATGTTCTCTCTGTAATGGCACAAGATGAGCAAAAACCAGCTTGAGGTCTGAGCGGGGACCCACCGAAGGGCAGGCTACTTCAGCTGCTGCCCGTTCTCAGTATACTCTTGCGACCCATTTTTTAAAAATATTTTTAGCTACCAGTGAATGTCTGTGAAGAACACAGTGAGAACTGGTGCTGTTTTTTGTTACATTTCTTATTTGTGTCACAGCCACCTGCCACTTTCCCAACCATTGCTTTGGCACCATCACTGCACACATCTACATTTGTCCCAATTTATACTGTGTGTGTTCATGAATTTCTGGATACAGTTAAAGATGTTCTCGCCAGTTGTATGAGTTTTCAAAGTTTCACACAGAAGCAAGTCTTCTTCAATCTGTTTGTCAAAATTATATCTAACAAAAAACAACAAAACTGGAAGTCCTGCAACATCTGTGGACTCGTCTAATTGCAGTGAGTACCCATCACATTAATTAGTTCAGAAATTAGTTCAGTATGGATGTCATCAGCAAGATCATGTGCTGTTGGAAAGTGACACATCTTCAATTTCTTTACTCAATTTCTCACCTAAAATACATGACACTATTTATTTTGCACATGGTTTTATTACTGATTCCCCAATTGTGTGTGCTTCTCCTGCAAGTGCTATGCTGTAACTCACTCTGTAAGAAGCCTCTGTGGCTTTTTTAATAACATTTTGAATTTTTTTGCTCATAAATTGTTTACTCTTCTGATACTCCTCTAGCTTTCAACGTCTTTATCTTTGTACTCTGCGTGGTTTTGCTCAAAATGATGACGTAATTTAGCAGGTGCTAATGAACCGTTTGGCAATATTTTATTGCAAAGTACGCATTGTGCTTCAGGACAATCTTCATTTCTGGCACTTGTGAATCCAAATGACAAGTAGCTATCATCATATTTTCTTTTCTTTGTTTGAGAAGAAGATTGGCTAGCATTGTGTGCTTTTCTTGTTTTTTTTTTTTTTACTTGTCACTTATCTCGGCTATTTGATGAACAGTAGGTACAACTATTTTGGGCATGTTTTCAGGATTTTTAAATGTATCTTCTTTCTCAGTTTCTTTAAGTGCCGAACAAGTAAAAGTAGTAATAATTTTTCTCTGAAGATTTCTCTGCTTTAACCAGCTTTCCAAATTCATGGTTGTTTATTTGTAAGCTTATGCAGGATTTTGGAGTTAGAGGTGGAGCAAAAAGATTTGAACACTTTGAAAAGTACAGTTAACAGTTGTTTGCCCCTCAGAGTCTTTCAATGTCCCTAACAGAGGATTGCAATGCCCCTGACAGAGCCTTTTAATGTCCCTTACAGAGCCTTTTAATGTCCCTAGCAGATAATTTCAATGCCCCTGACAGAGCCTTTTAATGTCCCTTACAGAGCCATTTAATGTCACTATCAGAGTCTTTCAATTCCCCTGACAGAGTCTTTCAATTCCCCTGTCAGAGCCTTTTAATGTCCCTGACAGAGTCTTTCAATGCTCCTGCCAGAGTCTTTCAATGCCCCTGACAGGGCCGGACTGGGGATAGAAAGCAGCCCTGGAAAAAAAATTTATGCCAGCCCCATAAGTCACTGTGCCATATATTGTCGCATGTAATATGTAAGGCTATGTCTTGCCACCCCAGATGATTGAGTAATATATATATACTCACATGCAGACACAGACAATCTCACTGACACACACACGCTCGTTGATACACAGCCTCATAGACAAACAATTTCACTGATATACATCAGCTCATTGACATAAAAACACAAGCTCACTCACTAGCAGGCACACACATGCAAGCAAGCTCACTCACTAGCAGACGCACACACAGCTTAATGCAGTGGTACTGGTGTCTATAGCATGTCCCTACAGGCTTTTCAACATAAACACTGACTTTTCAGAGAAAAGGCAGTGTTTACATTGCTTCAAAGTGACACCACTAGTGACAGTCACTCAGACGGTCACTAGAGGTGCTTCCTGTGTCAGTGTACCTACATTCAGGGCCTCCACACTCTGGAGGCGCTGAACGTTCCCCATAGAGATGCATTGATTCAATGCATCTCTATGAGGAGATGCTGATTGGTGTAGCGTTTTGCAGCTAATCCTATGGCAAAGCATTGGATTGGCTGAGATCATCAAGCTTGATGATCTCAGCCATAGAGGCAGGGCCAGTCGAGGGGAGACCAGAACGCTGCGTGGGGAAAAAAAAGGTGAGCAAAAACACTATTTTTAAACACACATATACACCATGACAGACACAGAAACACACATATACCATGACAGATACACACCCCATTACAGACACACACATACCATGACAGGCCGTGACACAGACAGACTATGACACAGACAGACCCACACACACACCATGACACAGACAGACACACACACCATGACACAGACAGACAGACTCACACACACCATGACAGACAGACACACACCATACAGACACACAGCATGACACAGACACACACACACACACCATACAGACACACAGCATGACACAGACAGACAGACAGACACACACACCATGACACAGACAGACACACACCATGACACAGACAGACACACACCATGACAGACAGACACACACACACATACCATGAAAGACAGACAGACACACACCATACAGACAGACACCATGACACAGACAGACACACACACCATGACACAGACAGACAGACAGACAGAAAGACACACCATAACAGACAAACTCACACTGACACACATTACTACTACCAGGGGGTCATGCAGTGCAGACGGCTGTGTGTGCTGGCGGCTGCTGGGGAACCTGTGCTGGCGGCCGCTGGGGGACTTATTTAGTATGTTTGTGATTAGTATGTGCATAGACAACACTTTAATAGGGTGTTGTGCAATTCTATATGTTATATTAGCCTTATATGAATTTTTTATTCTTTATCTTTTTCATACAGCGAAAGGGCTTATTTCAATGCTTGAAACTATGGTTTAGGCAGAAGTCACATAACTTTAATGTTTATAAAACTGATACTTAGTGGCCGCTGAAATCTATCATAAAGATTAATAGGAGATGTTAAAAATTAAAGGGACACTATAGTCACCAGAACAACTACAGCTTATTGAATTTGTTCTGGTGAGTAGAATCATTACCTTCAGGCTTTTTGCTGTAAGCACTGTCTTTTCAGAGAAAAAGCAGTGTTTACATTACAGCCTAGTGATAACTTCACTGGCCACTCCACATATGGGTCCTTCCTGGGTCATGTCTGCCTAAAATGCATCCAAACATTCAGTATCTCCTCCCTCTGCATGCAGGCACTGAACTTTCCTCATAGAGATTCATTGATTCAATTCATCTCTATGAGGAGATGCTGATTGGCCAGGGCTGTGTTTTAATCATGCTGGCTCTGCCCCTGATCTGCCTCTTTGTCAGTCTCAGCCAATCCTATGGGTAAGCATTGTGATTGGATCAGGCTACCACTTCTGATGATGTCAGCAGGCAGTGGGCAGGTCAAAAGGAAACAAGGACAAAGTAAGCAGCTCCAGACTTGAATACAAGTAAGATTTTACTATATTTAGGAAGGCATGATGGGATCAGGGTGGCTAGATGGTGGTTTTAACCCTATAAGGTCAGGAATACATGTTTGTGTTCCTGACCCTATAGTGCTCCTTTAACCCCTTAAGGACACATGACATGTGTGACATGTCATGATTCCCTTTTATTCCAGAAGTTTGGTCCTTAAGGGGTTAGGTAACCTCGAATTGGTTAAGTGTGCAAGTCCTGCTGAACTAACCTTTTATAATGTCCAGGTGGATTTGCTTTGGCAATTATTGGAAAACTAATCTTTCTCTTCGTGTATATCCAAAAGTGTACACATTAAATGGTGGTCGGTATCATTGGAGCCAAATATGATTATTGCGCAGATATTAAACGTGCTTGACCTTGGAAACCTGGCCATATTTCCTAGACAAAATCATCTGTTGGCTGTTGGTATTAGCAAAATGTATCATTTGCCTGTGAAGCTATTGCCCATAGCAATGGCAAAAGAATTAGCAATCGCAAAATAAAGCAGTGTGGCTGACCAAGTACCACAATGGACACTTGTACACTTTGTAATTCAGTTGCATTAGTCAAACTATGTAACACTGATAAACACAGTGCTTGTCCAGCCCTCCCTTGGGAGCGCCCTTAAGGGAACACTATACAGTTAGGTATACAAACATAGATTACTCTGTGGCAACCTGCCAGCCCGATATAATAGTAATTTATTTATTTTTAGAAAAATCAATATACATAATTCTAAAAATAAACATTACATTTCATTAAATGTCATAACTTAAAACAAAAACAAAAAAAAAAAGCTAACATTTGATGATAATTGTCCTTTAAGAATAAGATCAGAACTATTAATAGATTGAGGAGAGATTTATCTTATCTTCATTAAAGGGACACTCTAGACCCATAAAGCACTTCGGCCTGCTGAAAAGCTTTATATGCAAAGAGCGTAGCCTATGTTTTTTCATTTTTACAAATGTGCAGAATTCAAGAGAATTTTAAACTTTTATAATTTTAACCTAATTACAACCCCCTGGCTTTTTAAGCAGGCAACGTGTCCTGCTACTTCCCGGTTTGGTTAGCTCACTGGAGTTAAACTCAACAGGCAACAATTGACCAGTCTTGAAAAGACTTCTCATTGATCTGCATTGGGAAGTCTGCAATTGGACAGCCACGTACGTTTGGGATGAGGAAGTGGAGGTTTTGAAAATGCAGCAGACAAACGATCTGCAGCTTCTGCAAGCTGTTTTTTTTCATATCCCTCCGATTAAAAAAATGCATTTTTAAATGTATGCATTTTATCATTTGCGGTATATCTACTATACAGCAATTTTTATTTATTTTGCATTTGGGCCATGGGATGTCCTCTTAAAAGTCCTTTTAAGACAAGTTTAGATATAAAGATTTCCATTATTTACTCATCTCTCTTAGCAATGGCATTCATTTGCTCCAAATTTTGATAGTTTTTCCGAAATTGAAAATCTCATGTGCATGTTTATTTGGAACAGACCTGTACTGGGGGACGTCATTATATTTCAGAACATAGATCAAGTACGACATTGTAGATTAAATTCAAGAGTTGCTGGTAAATAGACACATCTTCAATAAAGAGCCCTTAAATGCAAAAAAGTAATTTCCTAATAAGTCCACATTGGGCAACTGGGATCTTATGCAACTTTTCTCGGTTGAAACAGTCTAAGGGATTATTCACCAAATTGTAAGCTGGTAGTGAATAAACAACCAAATTGGAGCAAAATCCAAAAGATGAAAAAGTCAAGATAAATTCTCTAATTCTGTATTTTTAGCTTGGATATTTTGACTAACGTTTCAATTCTTTTGCAAGTTTATTCCAAATTAATGTTTATTAAATAAATCTTTTGGCTTTTTTTGTAGGTCCTTTGCACCGGGAAGTTGTGAGAAGACACAAAAAGATACACTGAATATGGCGATTAATATATAGTTGTATTTGAAAGATAATACACAAGGAGGCAGTTACAAAATATTTTATATTTAATCTTAACTATGATTGTTTACTTTTAACTAATTTACATTAAATAAGGCTGTATTTACATGTGCCATCCTTTATATGTGGTCCAGCCTCTTAGGCATCCTGCGTGTTTGTACTTAAACAATAGTAGGCGTTCTAGGTTGAATTATGAATTCAGTGGCTTTTACATCAATGCCAGGTTTTTTGTTTTTCAAACTTGGCTCTGTACGTGGGTTAGTGAGCTGTAACACCTACACTGTTACTTACTAATTAAGAATTCCCAGGAATGCGCAGCAAGTTCAAATCATTCCCGGTATTTTTTACTTTAGTGACTAACACTCCACTATAGCTACATGACATCCTGAAGCTCTCTGTCTGAACTAAGCCATACACTGCAAGTGGTCATCTGGCTCACTCAGCCAATGAGTTGACAGTGTACTGTGGAGCGTAGCACAAAAGAGCTAACACCAGCTCCTAAGCTCCTGTTGCTGTAGTGGGGGTGAGGAAAAGTACCCACTGAACTCAAGATAAGAAGTCAAACCATTTTAAAAAAAATTGGCTCCATACAAGGGGGACGCGTGGACACTCCTGCCACCATAACTATCACAGCGTGCTTCAATGGATGCTTGGAGTCTTCCTTTAATGTGAACAAAATGTGGTAATTAGTTAACTGTGCGGAATACTTTCCATACATTTCCAACTAGCAAACATTTTGCAACAGTTTACCTGTTCGAATTAAAACATTATGTTCTGTTCTTTTTTTCCCTTGGCTGCAAGAAAGACATATTTCATTACTTTGAGCAATTATCCAGCTAGCTTGGCAGAAATGCAAGCATGTTATCATCTCTGCAATTATTACAAAATAATCCTATTTAGTATGTTTACATAAGTTTCTTAATGAGTTGTATTCCTTACGTATGTTTAGCCTGAAAATGAGAAATGCTCACTGCATCTGTCAGATAAAAATGCATAATAAATCAAATAGCTTCCATATAGTTGTGATACATTATTAGCTCTTAACCACTGTTGGAGTCACAAACGGGTTCCCTATGCACTTTTTGGAGAGTTTCAATGGTTGGAATAGGTACTTCATGCTCATCCGACCATGGGATTCACTCACATTGTGTTATTAGCAGCAGTACCTGCTGTCCCCAAGAGACCGTGCTGACACTGGTAAGAGATTCATAGGGGAGTTTTGCTGAATGTACTTTATTTAGTAGGTATTATGTTAATATTTCTTAGACTTGTGAAAACCGAAAAAAGTTGTTTCTGTTGAATCCCTTTCGTCAGACAATGCATTTTAGTTCAGGTAGCCCATATGGTGGTTTAGCACATCCAATACCACCCTTGCCAAATATACAGGGAATCGATTTCAGTGTAACATGAAATAGATACATAATATAAATATTATATATATTTTGTAGTACAGTGATAGGTGCATTTTTTTTTAAAAAAAACCAAGTGAGAAAAAGTAACCAATTGAGGGAATAATGAGGAGGAGTAAAAAAAATAAAAAAAATCTGTATTTAAAGATTCAACAAATATCTAAAATGGAAATATATAAATATAGATATTTGTTCACTTCTAATTTGATCTGTGAATAAAATCAACATTTAGTGGCTGCAACCACCCCGCCCCCCGCTGCCCCGGCCATCAATCATCTTCTCATCTTTTTACCATCCATTATCTCTTTTTTTGGTGTCACAGACAGAACTCTGAAACACAAAACAAAAAAATGTGCTTGTCCATTGCATGAGTCATTTGTTATCAGTTTGTATGGAGCTTTGTAATTACAGGATTTGGGCAACCAACTGATCTGCCTTAATTCGGCCAAATTGCACTTCAGAATTGCAAAACAAATGCACAAATCTAGTATGTCCTATATATAAGTGATCATTAGTTCACTATGGTAATTAAACAGGAAAATTTTCTTTCATACTAACCCTAATTTTCTTTTCCTGGTTATTTTCCATGACAGCATCACTACAGGGTAACACCGAATCTGAAAGGAATGGGTGGGAAACAATCAGACTGTAATAATGCAAACATAGAAAAATATTTATTTATGAACATTAAATGTGGCTGCTAAAAGGACATCCTTGCCAAAGCATCCTGAGTTTCGGGAGACATCCAATTTATAGTGTTTGAGCCCATGTTGCTGCTTTACAGATGTTGTCAATGAAAATGTCTGCCAAGGATGCCCAAGAAGCCCCTACAGCTCTAGTGGAATGCACCTTTATTCCGTTTGGGATTGAATTATCCTATATCGTTTAAGTAATCTTTAGAAATTACTTCACAAATTCATCTTCTTAAAATGCTTAAGGAAGCCCCCATACCTCCTTAAGGAAGCCCCCATACCTCTGTTTTTCCCTACTGTTAAAGCAAACAGTTGCTTTGATTTCCTGAATGGTTTTTTTCTCCAAGTATGCCAAAAGATAGTGCAATTTATGAAATTCGTCCTTTTCTGAGGAACAAAAATTCCTAATGTTTCTAAATGATGTTGCCATTTCTTTCTTCTGAAAAGTCTGCTCCTAACAATATACATTCCCTTGCTGTAATAAGTTGGCTCTTTTGGATGTTATCTAATCAACCAAATGATTGTAAAGTGTTTAGGGTCCTCTTGGTCTCACTCACTGCTTGTTTCTTTCATTCTGCCACAATAAGGATGTTGTTTAAATAATGAAACAATGTTATTCCTTCCAATCTTAGTAATTCTTAGCAGCAGAGTATTAATTATCTTGGAGAAAGCTCTTGGAGCAAAGCTGAGATCAAATGAAATCCCTCTGAATTGATAGTGTGTTTCCATCGCACACAATCTCAGAAATTTTTTATCTGTATAGTGGATTGGATTGTGGTAATATCCATCTCTGAGGTCTATGGATGACATCCAAACTCCACTGTGGATAGATGGAAGAATAGTTTGGATTGATTTCAATTTTGACTTTTCCTTCAGATACTTGTTTATAATTTTTAGTTCCAAAATTAGATGCCCCGTGTTTGGCTTTGGTGCTAGGAACACTGTAGAATAAATTCTGAATTCATCTTCTTTCTTTGGGACTTTCACAATAACCCCTTGGCTCGTCAATCTTTCTATAGCTTTCTCTTTTGCCTTGGTTATTCTTGAGATAAGAAATAAACAGATTTCTTGATAAACGTTGGGCAAATTTTATTCTGTATCCTAGATTTATGATTTCTAGGACCCATCTATCTTTAATATTTTCAGCCCAGATCTGGACCCTTGCCCCTATTTTTTACACCTGGCATACATACCTTCAGAATGTTTTCTGAGAATTCCCTGTTTCTTTGTTCTTGTTGGGTTTGTTTTGAGAGACTTGGCCGTGTCTCCAGCTTGAGGTTCTGTTGTATTCTCGGCTTGGTCTATATGATCGCCTATCATAAAAAAACATACATCTCTTCTTCTGTCTCTCCATGATTGTTGTGGGCATTTTTATTTTCTATCGTGTGGCAAGAATGCCTTTTTTTCCCCTCTACTGCATTTTGTATAACATCATTCAGATGTTTACGAAAAAGTCAATCTCCCTGTAAGGGTTGAGATCAGAGACATGATTTTGATGCATAGTCTGTACCCCATGAATGGAGCCATAAAGCACGTCTTGAAGAAATAGTTAAAGTCATTCCTTTTGAAATAGACCTCAAATGAGGCTCAGAAGAGGCTTCAAAAATTAAATCAGATGCTACATGGAATTCTATTGCTTGTTCTAATAATGATTTAATAATGATACTTAAAACATTTTCCCTCAGATTCTGATATATATATAAATATAGGATGAATCCTATATAGGGAAGAAATGTTAGTGCAAAACTGTTTGTGTACAATATTTAGATATATGACAAATGGCCACTCACAATGGTAAGAAGTATATGTGCCTTTAGTATTAGTGTGGATGCAGCCCAATCTAGGGATCAGGAAGGTTTCTCCCTCCAGATGGTGTATAAAAATAATAACAGAGAATCCAGTTAGCAGGCAGTACAAATCAACAGTGTAAGAAATATTTATTCACTCACATAGAAGTTAGCAGATTACAACATAAAAAAGTCGTCCTACGCGTTTCATCCTGTTGTAGGGACTTCCTCAGGGACAATCAATCGATAACAAGTTACAAATATACAAACCCACCTCCCCCCCCTCATGAGTCTTTAAATATGTTCTTTTTTTATTGGAGATCTCCTCCGATTGGCTTCTTGCGCTCCGTTCAGGTGTTCCTACTCTTCTCTTCAATTTCTGGGTTGGCGGCTTCCTCATGTGGTTACGCGATTGCATCTTGCGTTCCACATTTGCGTTTCATTGTGTCCACCGGGAACTTCCGATATCGGAGGTTTTGTGTAGCTTGCGTTCCGCTTTGTGATAATAAAGAGTGTCAAGCTCCAAATGTATGTGCAGCTCATATGGGAAGCATAGGAATCATAGGAATATAGAGAAAAAGGATGGGTGTAAGAATGTACATATACATAAAAACCACTAATAAAAAATACTAATAAAAATATAAAAAGAAAAATATATATAAAAACTTAAAAATGCTGAATAGTCTATACAATTAATACAATTAATGAACAATATGTGTACATAGCTGCAGTGCATTATTTCATTATTTCACTTGTTTATTCTCATTTTTCCATCTGGAGAGGGTTAATTTTATAACTTATATGCATTGTATTATATTTCTCCTATTTGTTTTTTTGAGAGAATTCTGGTAAAGATGTGTGCCACCTAAAGGTTTAGATCTTGATTTTTGTTTCCATTTTATAGATGGGGCTCTTTCTGAAGGACTAGAGCTGGGGCTGAAATACAGCCACACAGATTAATGCATCTGATTACATATGCACTCTTTTTAATTCTTAACAAAAAATAACTCACCTTCTTTTACTAGTAACAGATCTCTGGGACTCTGATGAGAAGGGAACTCTAAAAGACAGTAATATACTAATCTAAGCAACTGACCAGCAAAGGTAGTAATATTATTACACACAAACTGAATATAATACGGTCGTACAAAGGAATTTAGACTGCCCATGAACTGTTTGCAGAATGAAGACTAATAACCATATAAAAAATATCTCCCACCCTGGCCAATACAGACCCACGGCTTGCAGCAGCACAGAAGGGTCTTGCACCAATGAAAATGCCCCTAAAATCATGCATTTCCTTTAAATAGGAGCGCCCACAGATGCGCAGAGTCAGCCCCTACAGATGCGCAGAGCAAACAACGCTAGACAGGCTTAAACCCATTTAGTCCTATTACTCATAGGCTGTTTACAGGGTTCTTCACGCAGTGAGAGGCAGGACTTTAAGCAATTTTTTTTTCAACCTTCTTACAACTGAGGACTGGAAAAGAGACTGAGAAACACAGGAAGAGGAAGTTATTATATAGCTTAAATGTATGTTAATGTATTCCTGTCCTCGGAAGAGCTAACCCAGTAGTGATGATGTTTATTTTTTATAAAGTTATAAGTCACAGATTTCTATCTGCATATATTTTCTTGCATATTTTCATTGAATAGAGAGCAGAAACTGGCCACATTGGAAGCTCTGTCGTGTATCCACTTATAAGTTCGGCTGGGAATGTATTAAAGTTGTTGAGACTGCCCTGGTCTCTTCACTCTCTAGAAACAATGATGTCATATTCGGCTCAATTAAACTGCACTATTGTATCTTTGAAATAATCAAAAAGTACAATTTGTGTTTTATAAATGTAGCCCAATTGGAAAGCTCAGAATTTGCCTTGCTTAATGTGTCTTATTCTGAAACATTTTATATGCATTTCTTCTTGTAGAGAGTAAACAATAGGGCTATGCTTTAAAACTCCAGTAAAATGTACAATTAGTGAAAAAGCACTTAAATATGATGTGTTTGACTGTATTACTGTAAATACAAGAGTATATTAGCTCAGCTGAAAACATAGAGTTCCAGACAGTTCCATTGGATTGAGGTGAAATAATCTTATTAATCATTCAAACTCTGAGCAAATCATTTCTCTCAAGTTTGAATACATTGTATATTACATCACTCAACAAAAAATAATTTATTTCATAAATGAATTGCATCATTTTTTTGGATTTTTCCGTTTTCTCTTTCTTTCATGTTATAAAATGTAATATATTTCTCCTGGCATTGCACAGGCATTACAAGGGAACTGTTATCCAAATTTTCAACTCTGCGTTTGATCTCAGATCACAGGTAAACATAATTCCAAACTTAAAGGGCAACTGTCCTTTCCCCTGTGTTTATATTATTATGTTTACTTATTTGCTATATTTAATTAAATAATCGTTTGTAAGGTGTGAAAAAAAAAAATAAACGTAAAAATTCACAACTATCATGCTACTGTGCACCTCCATCTTTGCTCCCTATTAACCATTGAAAGCTCTGCAAAGCAATGAAACAATGCTTTTATTTCTCCTCCTTATTTGCAATATGGAACCTGGCTGTCTCTCGACAGAACTGGATTGTGAGTTCACTTGTTAAATTCTAACATATATTTAACAGGAAACATAACATTACACAAAAAGGTTACTACAGGTAATGGGTAGTTTTCTATGTTTTATTTTAACTTTTTTAATTTGACAATTTTTATTTTTCACATATTATGATAACAGTGAAGATACATCATTATCCATTCATAAATATTGTACAAGAATATATGCATTAGGGAATTTGTACAATAAATGTAGAAGTCAGTATATGCAACATTTAGATATTTGGTTGACTTTCTGTTACATGATATACTAGTCCAACAAGTACTAGTCCCACATACTTAAAGGACCACTATAGTGCCAGGAAAACATACTCGTTTTCCTGGCACTATAGTGCCCTGAGGGTGCCCCCACCCTCAGGGTCCCCCTCCCGCCGGGCTCTGGGGAGAGGAAAGGGTTAAAACGTACCTTTTTCCAGCGCCGGGTGGGGAGCTCTCCGCCTCCGAACTTCCTCCTCTCCTCCCTTTCGGGTGAATGTGCACGCGCGGCAAGAGCTGCGCGCGCATTCAGCCGGTCTCATAGGAAAGCATTTACAATGCTTTCCTATGGACACTTGCGTGTTCTCACTGTGATTTTCACAGTGAGGATCACGCAAGCGCCTCTAGCGGCTATCAATGAGACAGCCATTTGAGGGCTGGATTAACCCATTTATAAACATAGCAGTTTCTCTGAAACTGCTATGTTTATAAAAAAAATGGTTTAACCCTAGCTGGACCTGGCACCCAGACCACTTCATTAAGCTGAAGTGGTCTTGGTGCCTAGAGTGGTCCTTTAAGCCAACTTTT
The DNA here is from genome assembly GCA_933207985.1 of Pelobates cultripes. Taxonomy (NCBI): domain Eukaryota; kingdom Metazoa; phylum Chordata; class Amphibia; order Anura; family Pelobatidae; genus Pelobates; species Pelobates cultripes. The sequence continues at coordinate 92,336,144 of OW240921.1, read as the reverse complement.
ATTTTTCAAAGAAAGTTGTTAATTTTTTAATTTTTTTTTTTAAACATAAGTTTGTTTTGTCAGCTTGACATCATTTCTGGCCTTCATAATCAGTATCTTCCTATATGTACATAATCAGGTCATAAAAGGACAATATACAGAAAGAAACAAAAAAGAAGGAATCAAGAAAAGAAAAAACAAAACAAAATCTTAATCGACGTAAAATAATAAAGTTGTCCAGTGCAGTGGCATTTTGTCCAGATAGATTATTATATAATCATTTCCTTCCAGTTTAACACATCCTTGGCAAAATTTCCAGAATTTAGATTTTTTTTTGGGGGGTAGGGGGTTTCTTCTCTATCCCTCCTCACACACCCAAACCCCTGGATTCTGTATATTCCAACATTGTATGCCAGGTATGCTTTAAAGCTTCCCTCCTTGAGCTTGAGTCTGCAAACTTTACCTCGTGTAGTTTGTTACGTGACGTGATCAATATTACTTCCTTAAGGGATAAATGTTTGTCTGATTTCCACTTCAAAGTTATGAGAGCCAAGGCTGATAGAAGTATGTGCTTTGCCACCACCCTATCGCTCCATGTTTCATTTAATTTAGTAATTATTCAATTTTATCTCTAGCTCCGACGTTTGCTTGTGTTCCAAACTGTTTACCCAAACCAAATACCAAACCTAGCAACCTGGCCATTGAATCATATCTTCTTCATATGAAACTCAGAAATTAAATATCTTTTGGGTAAGAGGTAATATCAAGTGAAGAAACAGCCCCAGCTAACTTCCAAAAAGAGAACAACTGTGACGTTATTGAGATAAAAACAATAATAACACTGGCCAACAATCTTTTTCATCAGACATGCTTTTAGGTGGACTCAATAGATTTTTCAATGCTGATTTCAAACCTGTTTTTAGTTTTTTTTGCATCACATCTAATTTTTGTGATGAAATGAATTATGTTTCAGCAATATTTGTGATTTTGTTACAACTGAAACAAGATTTCTTCTCATTTCAGATTTGATTTTGTTCATTGTAAATTTACTTATCAGCATGCCTAGAAGATGCAAAACTCACTCCAACACATTTTGCTATGTATACGGCTTATTTACAGCTTCAGGACAGCGATGTAAAATTACCAAAGATCTCATGAAAATCTACAAATTGTACTTCGGGTGCCCACTAGGTGATCAGGATAAAGCATGGGCTCTGCACGTTATTTGCACTGCATGTTCTAGCGGTTTACGCCATTGGCTTCATAGACGGAAGACTTCACTTTCATTTGCAATACCCATGATATGGAGAGGGTCAAAGGATCATCATAGTGATCGTTACTTTTGCAGCATTAATGCAACTTGTTTTTCAACAAAAAATAAACATAAAATCATTTATCCAAATTTGGATTCGGCCATCAGACCAGTTCCCCAAAGAAGTGAATATGAGCCAGGAAGGAACAGTGTCCAAAACATTCCTTTGGTTGATCCGCAAAAAAATTTCTTGCCACCTCTCCATGTTAAGCTTGGCTTAATGAAGAACTTTGTGAAAGCGATGGGGAAAGCTAATTCTGCAGGATTCCAGTAGTTGGTAAAGAAATTTCCAAAATCATTGCAGCAAAATTGAAGGAAGGAATCTTTGTTGGGCCACAAATTCGGGACATTTTGCAAGACACAAACTTCAAAGTTTTTCTCAACGTTCAAGAAAAAGAAGCTTGGTAGGCTTTCACATGGGTTCGTGGAAACTTTCTGGGCAACCATAAGTCTTCCATGCATGGGCGTCCGCAGGAATTTTTTTCCGGGGGGGGGGCATAATTGCAATGACATCCATGCTTGGTACCTTTTTGACAGTGTCATGAAAGGGAAGGGGCATAGCTATTATCACATAAAGCCAGGGTGAATAGCGTTTTCACAACTATGGTGTCAGGAATATATGTTTGTATTCCTGACACTATGGTGTTCCTTTAAGCAAATTAAAGGACCATTTTGGTCACCATAACAACTTCACCTAAATGAAAATGCTATGATGCCAGGAAGCCCCTGGGTGCTCGCTTTCCTTTAAGGGGTTAAATCGCTCTCAAATGGTTTAACCCCAAAGGCTTCCTCCAGCTCCAGGTCGCTCAGTGGTATTTGGCTTCTGAAACAGAGTGTCAGGAAGTGCAGATTGACGTCAGGCATGGGTGCTGCTGATTGACTAGAGTGGACAGTTGACGCTCTAAGCCAATCGCTACTTCCCGGTTCATAAAATATTTTTACTTTTTTATGAATGGGGAGCTACTGATTGGCTTAGAGTGCCAGCTGACCGCTCTAGCCAATCAGCAACACCCCTACCCAATGGCACTCTGTGCTTCCTGACACTCAATAAATAAAAGTGAACACATTAATACTGATATTTTTTTTACCTTTGGAGATGAGAAGGTCCAGCGTTTCCCTGCCTGGCCCAGGTACCAAAGCCTTATGATGTGGTGTCCAGAATAAAGTGGAGGGTTCACTTCATTTGTCCTTCCTGCTCCAATCTCCTTTTCCTCTCCTTCATTTGACAGTCTTTTTTTTTTCTTCTGACACTGTTTTCTATCCTTGGCCCCTTCTGCTCTTTTACCTTTTTGCTACTTTCTGCTTATTTTGCGCCCTTCTGCTCCTTTCTCATTCTGATCCCTTTCTGCTCCTTGCAGACCCTTTCTGCTCCCTTTTCTACTTTACCTTTGTGCTCCTTGCTATCCCTTTCTACTCCCTTTTCTACTTTACCTTTGTGCTCCTTGCTGTCCCTTTCTGCTCCTTTACCTTTGTGCTCATTGCTGTCCCTTTCTGCTCCTTGCTTCCCCTTTCTGCTCCTTGCTACCCCTTCCTACTCATTCTCCTACTTTACCTTTGTGCTCCTTCTGCCCCTTCCAGCTCATTTCTGACCCTTTCTGCTCCTTCTACTTTACCTTTGTGCTACTTTACCTTCCAGCTCCTTGCTGACCCTTCCTGTTCATTTCTGTTCCTTTGTGCTCCTTCTCCTCCTTTACCTTTTGTGCTCCTTGCTGTCCCTTCCAGCTCCTTGCTGCCCCTTTCTGCTCCTTGATGTCCTTTCCTGCTCATTTCTGTTCCTTCTCCTTTTCTTACCTTACCTTCCTGCTCCTTGCTGACTCTTCATGTAGGCTGTCTCCCCCATCCCTCACTTCTATAGGCGTGCGCACAGGGTGTGTCGGGTGTGCCTAGGCACACCCTAATCCCCGCGGCACACCAATGGATTGAGACCGGCAGGAGAGATCCCGGGCTAGAGTTCACTCTCCACTGAACCACCAGGGAAGACAGCAGGACTGGGATATTAACTAGTCTGCCCCCACCTCCACCCAAACATACAGCACACACAGCCCACAAACAGCACCCACACACACACACAGCACCTACACACATACATCACCCTCGCACACACAGCACCCACACACATACAACACCCACACACACCCAGCACACTAAAAACATCCTCACAAACACACAAAACCCACACACAACACCCGCACAGCACCCACACACAAACAGCACACTCTCATACAAACAGCACCCTGACAAACACACGACACCCGCGCACAAACAGCACACTAACAGGACCCGAACAAACATGCACACACACACACAGCACACTACCAGTTCCCTCACAAACAGCACCCTCACACACAGCACACTAACAGCACCCTCACACACACAGCAGTGTGTGTGTATACATATATATATATAACAGATATATATATATATGTATATATATATATATATATATACACACACATACATATACACATGGCGTGTGTTTATGCTTTAGGGTGCACACCGTAATGCAATAGGCTGCGCATGCCTATGCTCACTTCCCTAATCTATAGGCTGCCCCCCCCATGCCTCACTCCCCTAATCTATAGGCTGCTTCCCCCCCCAAATCTATAGGGCTGCTGCCCCCAAAAAAAATCTATAGGCTGCTGCCCCCCAAAAAATCTATAGGCTGCTGCCCCAAATCTATAGGCTGCTGCTCAAAAAAAATCTATAGGCTATCTCAAACCCTCCCCCCCATCCCACACTTACCTGATCTGTAGGCTGTCTCTGGCTGCATGTGTTGTTCCCCTGCGGTTTCAATCAGCAGAGATAAGATCTAGCTTCCTATCCCTGTCTCTCTCCATACATCTACTGGCCGGCGCCGGTATTGCAGTTCATTCTAAATCTCACACGAAAAATAGCAGAACAAGCTGAAAAATCCAGGGGGGGCAAGTGATCCCCTTGCCCCCGGACGCCCATGCTTCCATGTATGAAGCTGTCATTCAAAAGTTGACGCATTTCAAAAAATGGGATGTCGTATGTCTTTGAAATAGCATTTTTTACATTCGCACCTCAATTTTATTTCCTGAGAATCTCAGAGTAGTGGGTGATGAGCAAGAAGAGCAATTTCATTAAGACATTCAACTGATGGAAAATCCCTACCAAGGTTTCTGGAATGAAAGCATTATGGCAGATTACTGTTGAATGCTGAATCGTGATGAACCAGATAAAGTGTACAAAAGAAAATCATATTCACAATGATTTTGATGTTTAATTGTAAAAGTGGTGTAATATTGATTAAATTGACGATAAATTTTCATGATATATGTCAGTTACAACAATAATGGGTGCACTTTGGTACGACTCTACTCCCTGCACATTTCTGAAATATACATAAAATATATCAAACCCAAAGGATGGTCGTATTCCACCAACCAAACATGTTTTTGTTTATGATGAGAGAAAAAAGTTTTATTTTGTTGACCTGTGTAATGAGAGACATGTAGGTAATACTTGGAAAACAGCAATATCCTATGTCTTAGTTTAGATTGTGTTAATGGGACACTATGGGCAAGCAGATCGCTTGTTCTTATTGAAGTGGTCTGGGTGCAGTGTACCTGTCCCTTTATCCCTGCAATGCAAAACATTGCAGTTTCAGGAAAACTGCAATGTTTACATTGCATGGTTAAAGGACCACTATAGTGCCAGGAAAACATACTCGTTTTCCTGGCACTATAGTGCCCCGAGGGTGCCCCCACCCTCAGGGTCCCCTTCCCGCCCGGCTCTGGAAGGGGGAAAGGGGTAAAAACTTACCTTTTTCCAGTGCTGGGCGGGGAGCTCTCCTCCTCCTCTCCTCCTCCGATCCGCCCCGTTGGCTGAATGCGCACGCACGGCCAGAGCTGCGCGCGCATTCAGCCGGTCGCATAGGAAAGCATTCATAATGCTTTCCTATGGACGCTTGCGTGCTCTCACTGTGATTTTCACACTAGAGGAATTGGAGGAAGGATTAACCCATTTGTAAACATAGCAGTTTCTCTGAAACTGCTATGTTTATAAAAAAAAATGGGTTAACCCTAGAAGGACCTGGCACCCAGACCACTTCATTAAGCTGAAGTGGTCTGGGTGCCTAGAGTGGTCATTTAAGACAACCTCTAGTGGCTATTAGAGGCTTTTCCTGCATTGTCATGGAGTTGAATCCATGAAACGAAGTTGGACGTCCTCACACTTTGCTTGAGAATGTACATCTTCTAAAAAAAACTCCCCTAAGAAAGCATTGTTTCAATGGTTCCCTATGGGGAAGATCTTATGTGCATGAGGCACTCAAAGCGCATGCACATTAGATATCCTCACAGGCGTGGCATTGTGGGAGGAAGAGACAGATCCAGTGTCAAGGGACCTCAGCACTGGAAAGTGGTAAGTGGTAAAAGCTTTTTTAACCCTTCAATCACCGTGTGGGGGGCTGCAGAGGCAGAGGGACACGATAATGTTAGTAATACAGTTTTGTATCAATAACGCGATAATGTTCCCTTAAGTATTTTACTGTATAGGTATAAAATAGCAATGCTTAGACATACATACCCTTGGGAAAGTATTAGACAAAAAGCTTAGTGCTTATTAGCTTTTGCAGATGTAAATAGCTCCAAGATATGCTTTTATCTAATTTTTGAGATCTTCACAACAGTGGTTTATCAACATCACTTCCAATGAAAAATTTAAAATTGTTAACCTTCCTGAAACATATATCTATTTGTGTATAGCAGCTACTATATATAACACTTACTTAAATTGGACTTTTTTCATGGTGAAATAATTCCTGCCACCAAAAGATGCTCTAAAACTATAGGTTACATTGTTAGCTGAAGAGAAAAAAGTAGTAATACTAGATACACTGACCCAGGGGTCCCTGATTTGGCCTGAGGGTCTGTGTTTGCCCTAGAGCTATTCTTCCTAACGGGGAATAACCCACAACATATAATTAAAGAAAAGGAAGAGTGAGACCGTAAGGTCCTAAAGGAAAAAATAGTTCAACAAGGAAAGGGAGCCCTACCTTTATTAGTCCTAATGATGGGAGCAATATTAAAAATGGACAGAAAGTAAGGGAGCTCTTGGAGGAGGCAGTAGTTTCTCAACACACATTCAAATCCTAAATGCTAACCTACTCAAAAGAGGGAAACCAGGCTATATCAAAAAAATCCATGCAAGCCTAGGTAGCATAGGTAAAGTGTAGAGAATTGAAGAGGCAGGTAGTAACAAGAAAAACTTTGGGCTAATTAGCGGATGAGCCCATGTATTTAACCTAAAGGGGGAGATGAAAATGAAGACTTCCAAGACCCAGACCCAAATCTAAATCACTATAGAAAGGACAGTGATAGATAAAGGTATACCTCGGCACTGTGATAGAACACACAGGTGCCTACCTATGTACCTCTCCCTGCCTATTCAGGTCTACCTAAATTAACCCAATTAGAGGTCCATATACCTCAGCACTGTAATATTGCATACAGGTGCCTACCTACATACCGCTCCCTGCCTGTCCAGTAAACTAGTATACATTAAATTAACCTAAATAGAAATTCATATTCCTGTGCTACCAAGTGAGTGGTAAAGAAAGAAAAAAATAAATAAATAAATTAAGATTTGCTCGACGCGCGTTTCGGCATATTAGCATGCCGTCGTCAGGAGCAGTGAACCTGTACTGTAGCCATGTAGCCGTTTATATACTGCTTGTAACGTTTTAATTAGTCAGCTGTGCATCCACGTGGGTGTATACTGCCGAATTGGCTGCCTCCCCATTGGTCACGGATCCGACCACGTGACCAAACGTCATTGTCTAATTAGCCAATCGGAATAAGCGCACGTGGGGAGACCAGGCGCATAGGGGGGGGAGTGGCAATGTGACGTGGATCAGTGACGAAATCACACTGCCACCCACCGAGCCGGTCCCAAAGAAAAAAAATAACAATATCATTTATTTAATTCTGCAAAGTCACCTAAAAGGTGACGCCTAAGAGGGAGAATGGTGTCATATAGAAAGGAGGGAGGGACAGAAGGACACACCCTCCAGACACTACTTCAACCATAAGGGATGTTTAATCGTTAAGTTATAATGTGAGGCTGACATAAGGGAAACTCAATACCTAAATAATGTAGTGCTTAACCCCTACTGTTATTATTATCACGATAGGTCCCTACTGTCTAGAGGTTAACATATACAGGAATTATTTAAGTGGGCCAAAAGACCCAAATCAAAATTATATTGGGTTAATAATTAAATAACCCTTTGCAGTGAACTGCAAATACATGCCTGTCTAAATAGGTAAGATTGTTCAACATACAATAAGGTAAAGAGAACCTTTGTTTGATCTAGTGCAGTCATCACTATAGGCGGCCGCCTATTAGGAAAGCTACATACAGGATAATATTAAAATGTAACTATGTATAATTACTCCTACTATCCATATAAACGGACAGAGGTAGGATAATCCTTGTTATATAACACACATCAAAAAATAGTTACAAAAAAGCTGCAAATGAAAAGCCCTCATTTAGTCCTACGGGTGAGAGGGTCTTAAGTCTGTAAATCCAGTAGGATTCCCGTTGTCTCAGCTTTACGTCCCAGTCACCTTTTCTTTGAGTCTGTGGGATATGTTCAATTCCCACAAATCTAATCTTTTTAGATGAATTAGAATGGTGTATTTTCAAATGACGGGATATCGGAGTCTCTAAAGGTCTCCTAACTGAATTGACATGTTCCCTGATTCTCAATTTAAAGGGTCTGAAAGTTTTCCCCACATATTTCATGCCACATGAGCAGGTAAGTAGATAGATCACTCCTTCAGTTCTACAATTAAAGAATGATCGAACTGGAAACGTGTCAATATTATTGCTATCTGTAAACTCCTTAGAGTCCTTTGCAATAAATTGAAGTTCAATTAATGTCTCTAAGCAGTCCATGTCTTTGACTGTTAGTCCCAAATTTAGGGCTTTCTGTTCTTTTTTATGCATATGGTACTTATGTAGTGCTAACTTGCGAGCAAACAGATGTAAGTCCTTAGTCCATATAAATTTGTTAAAAGGGGGTGTAGGCACAAAAGATAGGCCCTTAGAAAGAGTTTTGATTTGCATGTCCGTCAGGCTAATTGAGGACAGATTAATGACCCTGAGGTCATTCGCTACTGTCGTCGGTATTTCCTCTGGGCCCTGCCTCTCTGTGATTGTCTTGTTCTGGGGCGTTGAATTTCGTCCGCTTGTCTTAATCCTAAAAAATCTACACCCTTTCTTAGTATACTTTTAGGTTCCAATTATGTAGGATTAGAAGTGACAGTATCACCTTCATTATCAGTAGATTCATATTCTGATGTACTGTAATGGTCTGAGTCTATTCTGACCCTCCTTTTTGTCTGACGATACACTCTTCCGGTTTCAAAATCTGTGGTGTCTCTTATAAATTTATGGTGTTTTTTAATTTTTATTTGATAAGAGAACTTATCTAGATTAGATTTCCATTTCACTTCTAAGTTTTGAAACTGAGGGTCATCTTTAAATCTTTGAATATTCTCAATTTCATTATCTGAAGTTTTTGAATATTTGCCAGGAGTAAACTCTCATATTTACATATAATGGACATAAAAGTGGTCGAACATTTGGCAGCTGCATCTTCCCATTCTTGAGTAAAGCCCTCTATTTCAATATTTCTGGATGGTGGAACTAAGACTCTTAGTCCCCTGGGGATGATCTTTTTAGCAATATACGTCTCTAAAGTTGAGATTTCCCAGCTTGTTTTAATTTGTTGTTTAAAAATCTTAGTCAGCTTGTTGAAACCACTTTGAATATCTACTGGAGGGAGGCTTTGGAATGAAGGATTGGTAGAGAAAATGGTGTCCGCATCTGAACACCACTGTTTACATTGTTAGCTGTCCTGTGATATTCTAAAATCTCTTCACCTGTGCCACTTTTAGGGGTTTTCAACCCAACTAGATTGTCAAGTGTTTTGGTTTTATATTCTCTTTTATATTTTAGATTCAACACAGTGCACACTTAGATCACTGCACCCTTGATCTATTTATTTATTTTACATACGTAGCCTGGTTTATACATGGATATACCGGAATATAACAAGATTCTTCCAATGTATGTCTGTTGTTGCAATTATTTATGTCTGGTAGGAAATAATTCGCATAAATAACTTAGATCACACAATAAACACAGACACAGTTCATTTTATTTCAATGGGCTTGGCTGTGGTGTTTATTAAAGCTTGAAAATGGGGCATACCACCAGTAACTTGATAACAGTAACATATTCAGGTAAACTTTTCACTTGACTTCAACTTTTACTTTCACCATCACTTAGTGCCAGTCAGTCATAGCTAACTTGATCGCCTTATAAATACAACCATTTATCACCATCACTTAGTGCCAGTCAGTCATAACTAACCTGACCGCCTTATAAATACAACCATTTAACATATATCCTTCCTCAGAACTTGACCCTGAGTATGACTTTTGCCCCAAGCTTCCAACACCATGACATTACATATAAACATATTTAACAATTAGTGGGAGGGAGGGTGGGTGTCCATCGGTGCTTCTCCCATCCTGTAGAAAAGACAGCTGACAGGGATTGCCTTGCACTGTCACCTTTTATACTTACCTGGTTTCCCGCTCTTTTTCTGGCTCACTGACAGCAACCAATCATCAGCTAGTTCTTGTCCCCAGCAACAGCTGTGTCACCTAATCTGCCCAGCTACTTGTCCCACTCTGCCCAACAAGATGATCAGGGGTCATGAACTTACACTGACCTATTAACCCTCTATTGCCACCATACATATATGCCACAGTGCTTAGTGCCTGTGGCCTCTTTGCTATTTTGTAAAACATCAGGCATCTTTTATGCAGTGATGTGATGTGATGAACTTCTAGTTCGATAGTTTAGAGATCATAACCCTAGAGGAATCAAGACTTTGCTCTTTACACATTTCCCCTATGTGTTTTTATTTTGTACTGCTTATTTATTATCTCCTGTTAGTGCAAAATGTAACAGCCATTTATTATTAGAGTGTAAGCTCTTGTGAGCAGGTGCCTTTTCATGTCTTGTTTCTGTTAATATTTTTGTTTGCACTTATAAATAAAATTCTAAAATTGTAAAACACAATGGAAATAAGTTATAATAATTATAATTTAATAATAACATGTGTTCCTCATTCCTCTGACACACAATGAGTTAATGTACTTTACTAGAGATTTCTTAAACCAGTTTTAGCTCCTGGCTAGAGTAGTTGACAAGCAATAATGATGACCTATTTCTCTAAAGGAAGGCATCAATTTGACAGGCGCAAGCTAGAGCCCCTACAGCACTTGGGGCAAGCTGCTGGTCACACGGTGGTGACCTTTGGCATAATATTAAAAGCCAGGGTTAGTTTGTAAGGAAATTGAGCAGAAAGCTTAATCCAAGTCTCTCAGAGGCTCGAGAATTCTTGCTGCAAGGAATAATGGTTTCTGCCCTCTGCCCTGTTAATGAGATGTTCATTTATCATTGTTGTGCTATTAGCCCCGTGGCTCTCCTGTTTACTACACAACATTATATTTATTGCTTTATATTGCACACTTCTGCTAGTCCATGTCTCCAGAAAAGTATAGTTTGTACAGTAAATGCAAAACAGCTAAACAGGTTTTGCTAGTTTAGAACTTAACTCTTTGCATGCCATAACCAGTATAATCTCTGTCCTTGATGAGTTACTATACCTGACCCCTCTCTATCTACAATGCACAAGTGACAATGCTAACATACATTCCTAGCACTTTACAGGTTACATTACAGTAAAGGGAGATAGATCCACTGGGTGCAGTAGACATACGCAGTTATGAACGATTGGGTCAGTAATATCAGGACCCTTCCCTCGTAGTAACAAAATCCCTTTCATTCTACTTTCATTGATTAACAATTTTAACTGGCAATACATCCACTCCCACTTCATAAAACAAAATTAAAAAAACTTGTTAAAACCAAAATTACAATGGAACAATAAATTGCAATAAATTGATCAAGGCATTGTATATTTTGGCAAACAATAGCTAAAATGGAAAATAAATTTTTAATCATCCGCTATCATCAACTAAAACTGCCTACGCACATTTCCACACACTGCCCTCTCGGATCGCTCCTCCATCCAAATATATAAAAATGTTTCAATATATTGGAAAAGGGGTTGTTGCTGGTGGCCTATTGCGGATCTATCAGCTGGATAGAGCAGTGGTAAAATCACCGCCTTAGAACAGCTAGGAATCTTTTTAATAGGTGTTCCTGAGCAGTCATTGCAGGTTGAGTCCATCTATTATGCTAGCTCGCTTATTCTGTTCACTTAATTTACTTACTTATAACACCACTGGTATTGGTGGGGATTATTTTGCGGGGAGTGCCTTGAGTTAAATGTGCACCTTTATAACCTGAATGTAAACTGTCTATATGTCTCTGAGGAAGTGCATTTCCTGTGTCATATAATTACATACAGATGAACTAAAGCTTGGATTTTATTTACCTGTTCAAACTTGCATGAGTGTCCTTCTGTTGGAACCCGGTGCTGCAGTTCCTTTTATTTTTACTGAGCAGAGGACCCAGAGGTTAATAACATATGGATGTCTCCTATTGCTATGTTCTTTAATTCTGGAAATTCATTATTTTTAACTACTTAGAACGGAAAAACACAGGTTTTCATTTTGGTCAGACCACCTCTTCACTAAGTGTCCCTGGCCAAGACACCTAGCATTATATACCTGCCCACCTCTAAATATCCCATTTGTATGATGTAAAGTGTTGCAGAATATGTTTGTCACTTTATTAATGCTGATTAATTAATGGTATTTATAAAACGCCATCATATTCCACAGGGCTGTACTAATAATAATCTGTTAAAACCGCAGACTATCTCATACAGACATTGAATGCAGAAGAATAGGACACAACAAAAAAAAGTGGAACACTACAACCCTCCATCAAAACGTTGGTTGGAACACTAGGAGGCATTCTGTCCTTCAACAGACATTTTGTGAGATGAAGCTCACTTCTGTCTCACATATGGATTAAGGTGGAACTACTGTTACATTTTAATTCTTTTTTTTAGCTTTATAAACAGCCTCAAGCAGTGTTTCATTTTTGTGGTTTACATGAAATGCTTTGTTCCTAATTGATGTATACATTTTTAATTTGTTTGTGGTTTACAGTTTATCTCTCGTGTTTTGGCAAACATAAACCATGTTGCATTATATGAACGGGTTGGAGTTTATTTGAAGTAATGGGAGGGAATGCATTTAATAGATTAAATATTTAAAACCAGTTCCTGTAAAGCCAATAATGCATTTCTTTCCTGCACAACAAACACTACAATTAACCAAAACATGTTATAGTCTACTTTTTATTGAGTTTGGAGAGAAAAGCATAATGATATGTAGTTTTTTTACTGCTACTCTTTTTTTCCCTCTATTGTTCAGTTATCACTTTTTTGTGAATATTGACAGAAAATGTTTTACAGGCACAAATTAAATATCATAACCAAAGGAGTTGACAATGGTTATTAATATAATAGCTACATGAGCAATAGACATGTGCAATTAGTTTCGGTCCGAATAAAAATTCGGACCTATTTAGGCAATTCGGACATTTGGATGCTTCCGAATGTCTGAATTTCGTAAGTGCCGAATTTCGTAAGTAGCGAACCGAATTGCCGAAGTCCCGGATTTCGGAAGTGACGAATTTTGGAAGTTACGCATTTTGGAAGTGCCGATCCAAAGAGAATTGCTGAAGTGCCAAATTTCGGAAGTGTCGAAGTGTTTCGGATTTCTGAAAAGTGGCAAAACAGGAGAGGGAGGTAAAATTAAGAGAATGATTAAAGGAATCTAACCCTTACCCTAACCCTACTCCTAACCCTACCCCTAACCCTAGCCCTAACCCTACCCATTAGGGTTTATGGGTAGGAGTAGGGTTAGGGGTAGGGTTAGTGGTAGGGTCGGGGTAGGGTAAGGGTTAGTGGTAGGGTTAGAGGTAGGGTTAGGTTTATGGTTAGTGGTAAGGTTATGGAATTGCCAAAATCTCGATTTCCCGAAGTGCTGAAGTCCAGAATTCCCAAATTCCCAAATTTCGGAAGTGTCAAACCAAAGTGTCGAATTTCTGAATTGCCAAAGTCACGAATTTCAGAAGTGCTGAACCGAACCAAAGTGCCGAATTGCCCAAGTTCCGAATTGCCGAACCGAACCAAATTTTTTGCCCGTGCACATGCCTAATAAACAATACTTTTTTGTGATGCAACAAGTTTAAGAGCAAGGCCTTTTTGACAGTTTTGCTATGCGTTCATTCTACCACAGTTTCCCCTTTTCTGTTAAAATGATTTCATACATATTATAAATATTTTAAAAGGAATAATAGGGCTTTCTTTTGATACTATACATCTATTCATAACACAATATTAAATATGAGTAAAATAGTAAAAAAGGAAAAATTTGTATAAAAATGCAACAAAACTAATTTAAATTAGATTCACTAGTTAGTCATGGTTGTTAAAATGTCCAATATGTCTGGGATTTGAATTCTTTTTTAGAAGTTATAATCCTAATCCTACCTTTAATCCAACCCATAATCCTATCCCTAATCCAACCATAAATCTTACCCCAAATACTATCCATAATCAAAACCCTGATCCTTCTTCTTAATCCTACTCTCTTGCTGATGTCACAGAAGGAACTCCCAGCTCACACAGTACAGATTGCTCTGAGAGCTTTATTCTGTGTGATTGCAGCATTTAAGGGGTCTCCCTCATCCCTCCTGCATCCTGTGGCAGACTCAGAATCACTGAGCTGAGTTGTGGTTTTTAAAAGGTTTTAAGGACCATATGCAGCAGTCATTTTAAACAAAGCCCATAGCTTATCTGTTAGTGTGGGGCCACTGATTATGGCCCCAGCTGAGGGAGGGGACCCTCAGATATCGAAGGATATCCAGTGCTCCATATGTTAAGATGGGGACAGACTGGAACAGTACCAGATGTTAACTCTGTTGATAGTTTGAAAGAGACACTGTAGGCACCCAGACTACTACTGTCCATTAGAGTGGTCCGGGTGCCTTGCCCCTCTCCCCTTAGCCCTGTTAGTAAAAAACACTGAGGTTTTGGAGAAACCGCAGTGTTTTGATTACAGGGCTAATCCCGCCTCTAGTTGCTGTCTCTAGATGGTGCTTCCGAATTCTAACAGAGCTAAAAGTGTTTTAAATGACATTCGAAGTCCCCACACTCTGCATTATGACGTCAAGTGTCGCCGGAATCCCCATAGGAAAGCATTGAATAGTGCTTTCCTATGGGGAGGTCTAATGTGTGCGCATCCATTGCTGCGCATGCGCGTTATGTCTCCCCCGCCAGCAGCCGGTGGCAGGAGAGGAGTATGGGCAGAGCTGAGCCAGCACTGAGGGACATCAGCGCTGGACCAAGGTAAGTGACTGAAGGGGTTATTAACCCTTTCAGTACTGTGGGAGGGGGCCTTGACAAAAGGGGAAGCTATAGTGCCAGGAAAAAGAGTTTGTTTTCCTGGCAAAATAGCTTCCCTTTAATGCATGACGGTCCATACGATCAATGGGTGTTAAAGAACGGCACTGCAGGATGGCATAGACTATTATGTACATCATGGGGGTCTATTTTTTATGAATATGTACATTTGTGCAGCAATTTAAAATTTAGCAACTGCTTTTAAAGCTATAGTTTCAGCATACCAAATTTCACAAGTATGTAGCTGGAAAGCTGTCACACTCCCTGCCTGTACTTAGCTTCCCTGCTGCACCCACGGCATCCTGGAGGTCCTTGGGGGGCTTTGACATTCTGTTCCTCCTTCAGGCTGGCCACATGGCACATGAGAGGAGTTGGGGAGGGACGGTGGGAAGGAGGCCTGGGCAGACAAAGGGGAGGAGCTGGGGAATAACCAATATGGTGCGCAGTCCCCTCCCCCTCCTTTATAGCCATTTTGGCTCTGACTGCAGGGGGTGGAAGCCAATCATGTGATTAACTCTTCCTATAAATATCCAAGCACTACACTTGGTTAGTGCTTGCTTGTTCCGGTGCTTGCTCCCTGTCTCCTGCCGTTCTTGGTTGCTGATCCTGGTCTGTGTTACTGGTTCCTGTTTTTTTGATAATACTACTTGGCTTCTGACCTCGGGCAATGACCCTAACCATGCTTCTTGTCTTTGACCCTTGACTTCTGACATCCTGCTTTCTATTTGTGGATATCTCAGTTTCTGACCTTTGGCTTGACTCTCGGCTTCGCTCCTTTGTTGCCAGCCCTGACCGTTTAATAACTTGAATTGAATCCCTAGGCATACAAGACATTTTAACAAATTGGGACAAACAAGTGAATATATTCTTATTTATATTGGGTATAGTTGCACTCGTTGTGTAGGGAAAAGAAGCCCCATTTTTTAATATTGCATTCATTCTTAATTGTTACGAACGCTGGTATTTCAGATACCTGTTCGCTTTCTGTTCCTCCCGAACTGCTAGAGGCTGAGTGATTATAGCTCGCAGTTCGGGTGTTGATTCGAACGTTCTCCAGTAGGAAATGCAGTATCCAACTAAGTTCTCCAAACAATCAGACATTTACCGAAGCATCAGCCTAAACTAGATGAAGGGTACAACAGGAATGAATTTATTCAGGCCAACTGGCCGGTTTATATGCAAGTCCTCATGCAAGCTGTTTACCGTGACATATTCCAGGGGCATTCCCCACTGGACCTGAGAGGGGACTATTGCAAAGTACACACTGTGATTACATTGGCTCTCAGGTCCAGGACACTCCCACACAAAACAGGATAATCCCTCCCTTGTGCCTGGGAGATAATTAAGTCAGGAACTGTATTAAACTCAGTTATCTCCAGGCACAGAAACATACATTTTAACAACACCCCAAAGGTGCCTCCAAAACACATGGAAACCTCACAAAAATCATATCCCCAGATAGCCCAGATCGGGAGGACCAACATATCCAAAAATCACCCAGATCGGTTCAGGGGTTCAAGATTTCAATGGAAGTCATAATTTCACCGACCACACAGAAGGCTCCTGCCCAAAAGAGTTCCATGAAATCAGGCTGTGTGGTCGGTCACTTTCGGGAGTACAAAATACAGTAAAAGTACCGAACGTAGCAGTTCTAGGGTACGCTCAGTCTATGTCTCTCGTTTGGAAACTTGCTCCTACTGAACGCCATTCAATTCCTACACGTTTTACCGAACTTTGATGGAAGTGGAAGTTCACGCCGTCGAGTGTCCGATTTAACGTTGCGGTTAACGAGGTCAATAAGGTTAATAAGCAGCACACGTCTTCCACGGGTGATCCAAGAGTTCAGGAGTTGGTTCGGTACACGAACACAATACTCCTAATCCGTTCGGTAAGCCCCATATACCGAACCATATAAGTCTAAAGGCACAAACAGAGCCTTTTAAAAGTATATTAGCCAAGGCCTACTGCAGGGGCCATAATCCTGAGGGAAGAGGTTGGACAGCAGGCCCCTCCAAGAACCCGTGGCGAGGTTCAGTTCGTCACAATAATGTTAGAAATACATACAGGGTTTCAGAAGAAAGTCCCATCTGTCTTAAAAAAAAACAATTTATATAATGTATGGTGTGGGTGCTCTTAAAGTGAACATTTAATTAAGGTACAACAAAAATGTTGAAAAGGTCCCAATAATATATGCACAAAATCTCTACAGGGATAAAAAGCAAAAAAAAGCATGTTCTGGTAATGCCCTTTTAATAGGATTCCTGCTTTGTTATTATTTTGAGTGATATGTCTTGTTCTCTTATGTCCATTATGTTCATATATCAATAACGCCTCTCCTTTATCTCAAGTAATAAGCTACTTTAACACTGGTTTAGCAATGCCAAGAGACCATTGTGATATGACAAATTGATGTGTCCCAAGAGAATGGTTGTTGTTAAAGAGAGCTAGTTCAGGAAGTGCTTGATGGACTTTGAAGTTAATGTACAAAGTTAAACTGTCTGACTTCACTTGAACTATAATATCTTCTTACAGTCCGTTACCAGAGATACAAGAGATTCAATCTTTTGTTGCCAAGGAGGAAAATCATACACATAGTCTATTAGGCACTATACTAGGCAGACATTTCATGTTCTGTTATTCAAAGGAGATTATTATGTTATTCAAATTATTAAAATTAAATTACACTTAGAGTGCAAGAATATTTCTTAGTAGATAAATTCCCCCTCCAGCAGGTGCTATTTATGTTAATTGGTATAAAGTTATGATCTGTAGTGGTTGTGGTGCATAGCTGCTAGTAATAATGTACTATTTGTGGTAGTGCAAACTCTGCTTCCATTTTGGTCAGCATTTAATCTGTCCAAATATATACACCCGATTCCAAATTATTATGCAAATGATATTTTTCTCATTTACCTAAATAATTGATGTAAAAACAATCAGCATAATTCTCATGTTATCAACTATCAAGAGTACAATTCAAATTTAAACAGTATTTTTTAAAAAACATAAAAAACTTACAATGCACTGTTCCAAATTATTATGCACAGTAAGTTTCAAAACACTTTATAGGTTGTAAAGAACTGAAAATTGTCACATTTGTGTTTGTAGCATATTTACTGAAATCAAAAGCTATTTCAATCAAACTTATAACAACATTTTAAATTTTTAAACATTTTAACAGGTCATGTTACATTTTAACATAGGACCCCTTATTTGATAGCAGCTTCACAAGTCTTGCATTCATTGAACTTGTGAGTTTTTGGACAGTTTTTGCTTGAATTTGTTTGCAAGATGTCAGAATAGCCTCCCAGAGCTGCTGTTTGGATGTAAACTGCCTCCCGCACTCATATATTTTTTGCTTGAGGATGCTCCAAAGGTTCTCAATAGAATTGAGGTCAGGGATGGATGGAGGCCACACCATGACTTTCTCTCCTTTTATCCCCATAGCAGCCATTGATGCAGAGGTATTCTTTGCAGCATGAGATGATGATGATTTTATTACGGAAAGCATAGTTCTTCCTTCTGTACCAGGGAAGAAAGTGGTCAGTCAGAAACTCCACATACTTTGCAGAGGTCATCCTTACACATTCGGGGATCATAAAGGGGCCGACCCCTCTCTTCCCATGATTCCGGCACAAAACATGACTCCACCACCGCCTTGCTGACATCGCAGCCTTGTTGGAACAGGGTGGCCATCCACCAACCATCCACTACTCCATCCATCTGGACCATGCAGGGCTGCACGGCACTCATCAGTGAACAGGACTGTTTAAAAATTAGCCTTCATGTATTTTTCTGCCCAATGCAGCCATTTCTGCTTGTGAGCATTGGTTAGTGGTGGCCGAATAGAAGGTTTATGCACAGTTGCAAGACTCTGGAGGACTCTACACCTTGATGTCCGTGGGACTCCAGAGGCACCAGCAGCTTCAAATATCTGTTTGCTGCTATGTATTGGTATTTTAGCAGCTGCTCTCTTGATCCAATGCGTGGATCTGGCAGAAATCTTCCTTAAAGGACCACTCTAGGCACCCAGACCACTTCAGCTTAATGAAGTGGTCTGGGTGCCAGGTCCTTCTAGGGTTAACCCATTTTTTCATAATTATAGCAGTTTCAGAGAAACTGCTATAATTATAAATGGGTTAAGCCTTCCCCCTAATCCTCTAGTGGCTGTCTCATTGACAGCCACTAGAGGCGCTTGCGTGCTTCTCACTGTGATTTTCACAGTGAGAGCACGCAAGCGTCCATAGGAAAGCATTGTAAATGCTTTCCTATGAGACGGCTGAATGCGCGCGCAGCTCTTGCCGCGCGCGCGCATTCAGCCGGCGGGCGAAGGCGGAGAGGAGGAGGAGAGCTCTCCGCCCAGCGCTGGAAAAAGGTAAGTTTAAACCCCTTTCCCCCTTCCAGAGCCGGGCGGGAGGGGGTCCCTGAGGGTGGGGGCACCCTCAGGGCACTATAGTGCCAGTAAAACGAGAATGTTTTCCTGGCACTATAGTGGTCCTTTAATTTGCCTTTATCTGCATAAACCCGTCTGTGCTCTGAATCAGCCACATATCTCTTACTAGTGCGATGATCACGCTTAAGTTTTCGTGAAATATCTAATGTTTTCATACCTCGTCCAAGGCATTGAACTATTTCACTCTTTTCGGCAGCAGAAAGATCCTTTTTCTTCCCCATATTGCATGAAAATGGTGATCTGCTTAATAATGTGGAACACTCTCCTTTAGTAGTTTTTCCTTAAATTGGGCTCACCTGGCAATCTAATTATCACAGGTGTCCAAGATTGTTTTCAGTGATCAAAAGAGCCCTGAGACACAATGCCATCCATGAGTTAAACTGAAAAACAAGATATTTAATCTTTGTGACACTTAAATAGAATTTGCATAATAATTTGGAACAGGGTGTAAACACATTCCAAATAATAGAGAAAAACACCAAACAAACACAAACTTCCTCCAGAAGATTACTTACTCTTGTATGTATCTTGCGTTTGTTTGTATCTCAGGTGCTCTCATGAAGAAAATGGGTATCCCAGTGTCATTAAAACAACCTTTTTATTGCCTATTTATGTCCATTCACTTAGGGCTATCAGATGGGCATTACTGCTTTATTGCTCCACAGGGACCCAGTCGGGTGCTGCAACCTTTTTAAAACCTGACTGGGCCACTGTGATATCGACAGGCTCGTCACTGTCACTTCCTTCCAGCTTCACAGAGTGCCACACTGGAGTGAGGAAGGAAGAGGCTGGAGGCAGCAGTGGATCAGGCAGCATGAAGGCAGAGGTGAGGCAGAGGTGAGGCTGGACTCACTTCCATCAGCATTAGTCAGGACCCCAAGAAAGCCACCCTCCTGGACACACACAAGGTAAGCTAACAGGATGGAGGCTGAAAATATAAAAAATTATAACATGTGTGATGAACTGCCCTTCACCACTGGCTTTTGGAGGGGCCTGCTTGCCAGCCTCCTGCCCTGTGAATAGGGCCGATTGCTAAGACTGTGGTACAAGACTGTAAAAAGGCTTGTTCGTGCCCTTTTCTCTATGTGGTTCGGTAGTTGGAGTTGACAAACTGGTGAACAGCTGACCACCCTGCATGTGGAGTGTGCTGTTCGTTAACCACCCAGAAGCTGTGGTTAACCGCAGCTTAACTGACGAAAGGCTGGGTGGCCAGCGTTCGTATGAACGAACACATAGCGGCGGCCATTTTGTTTAGCCGAACGCGCTCAGCTGTGTTTTGTCGTCGAACGCCTGGAACTGTTTTTCCAGAGAACAAATTACCTAACGAGATGGTTTCAATGGAAGTATGCATGAACGTATCCATTCATGCAGTTTGTACCTTATTTGAAGGAGAAGATAGATCGGCCGCACAACCTAAATCTATGGAACTATTTTGGGCATGAAAGCCATACCCTTGTGCTCATTCAGTCAGTTCTACTTGACCCTCAACTCGCAGCCTTGACTCGTGTTTGGAGGGGACAGCCATAATCACTACAGGGATTGCTATGCTCTGCATACTCCCTTAACTTCACTGAGCTCTTGTAAGAGCTTGTTCCTGATCCTGCTTTGCTCTCTGAAGGAAGAGAGGTTCACCCACTGGAACCTGGAGCCTTGTCGCAGGTCCAGGGTGGGTAAGAGACGGCGAGACCACAACCAAGCAGCGGCGGTTCGTGGGATATGCGGTGGTTATGGTGTCTGGTGTGGTGCTGATGGTCCTTGCTAAGCGCTAGCAGCATCCTTTCTATGGTCCAACCCTCAGCTAGCCTGGGGCAACCGTAACATTTGGTGGTAGCGGTGGGATGGCGTCCTAGTGTGAGGAGCAGCATTCTGGAGCCATTAGTGACATGTGGATTTATATTTGGAGGGTAACACTTGTCCCCGAATAGCGCCCCCGACTATCAGCAATATGGAACCGGCTAGTCCTTGCACAGCGGTCAAAGTGGAAGAGGAGTTTCACTGGAGGTTACAAGATATCCTGGCTACAGACGCTAGGCCTATATCAGAGGAGGTCCGGATGGAGTGCAGAGCGCAAGTTAGACAAGAGATGTGGAATGAAGCCATGGAGGGCGTCCAGCATAGGCGAGGGGAGCGTCCCCCCAGCATGATACAGCGAATACCGGATCGATTGAAATGGCGGATGCCGCTTCTGGGCAAGCAGCCCCTGGGAGTGTGGGTGGTGAGACTAGAGAATCTAGTATGGGAAGAACTGTGGCTCATAAATCGGTCCTGGGGAGACCCCCAGTCGGCAGGTGGAGATTGCACCGAGATCTTTTTACCGGCCTTACAGAGATACTGGGCAGCCAGCCCAGATCCCCAACCACAGTATGAGTTACAGGGAGAAGAGAGCATTGACCTCCCCAGCAGCAGTGTACCTTCCCAGGAGAAGAGACAACCGGTCTCTCTTCCCAGTGGAAGATCGAGTCACAGGGAGAGGAGAGCATCGACCTCCCTCCCCAGTGGCAGGGTGAGTGTCAGGGAGAGGAGACAACCGGTCTTCCTCCCCAGCGGCAGTATACCTTCCAGGGAGAGGAGACAACCGGTCTCCCTCCCCAGCAGCAATATGTTCTACAGGGAGAGGAGAGCATCGACCTCCCTCCTCAGCGACTGCCAGAGGTACCCAAGACTGTTCCTGAGAGGAACCCCTAATGGCAGGTGGAGATGGGACCCAGGTCTCTCTATCGGCCCTACAGGGATGCTGGGCAGCCGGCTCAGAACCCCAGTGGCAGTGTACCTTGCAGGGAGAGGAGACAACCGGTCTCTCTCCCCAGCAGCAGCAGGAGTACCAGGAGGAGGAGGTAAGCAATTTCTCCCCTCCCCAGCTAACTCCTAAGTTTGTACCGGGGTTAGCGGAGGAGACGTTAACCCCCACTGGCCTCCTCTCAGCAGAAGAGCTGGCATCCGGACAGAGCGCCGCTGGCCGGATTAACATAGGGGATGATGGAGCTGGAGCTGCAGCTACAGGCCCAGTCCAAGGCCCATGGAATAGGCCCATTTAAAAAAAAAAAAACCTCACTGCGCTATTTGGATGAACCTCTTGAAAAAATTTAAGAAGTAAATTTGATTGTGCACATGACATATTTATATTGCATGTTAAAATTAGGTAAGAACCCACCAGTAATAGAATATTCTGACAGAATATTTGTAACTCCTATGGTGGGACTAAACCTCTATATTTTAATTTAAGGTTTTATTTTAAATAATCTTGAAAGGTTTGCAGTGTATATTTTGTGACCAGCTTCATCATATAGTAATGGAAATCCTGGGTTGTGCATCCCAATTTCATTTTTTTTTTGTTTTTGTTTTTTTAATGTGGGAGGGTGCAAACATTTAGTCTCAGAATGGAAAATCCTACAATAGTGCATTGGGATTCATTCTTCTAAAGGCCATTGGGGGACAACCCAGTTTCAGCTGTTCTATTTAGCGGACTAAAAGCTGGGAAAATATTTTGATGAACATATCAGAGTTATCCCACCCACATAGGGCCGTCCACATGCAAAATGTTAAACACATTCCCTTAGCATGAGATAATCAGCAAACCCGATCTTAAAATTCATCAGTGAGGTGTGGTTGGTATCCTTCTAGACTCAACAAGTATGAGAACCACTGGATTATACGTCAGTTACTAGGGAATTCAAGTAAGAAAAACTAAATGTATGAGTTGATTAAAAAAAGAACACATGGTAATGCTGCAGTATTTTATTTTATTTTTATTTTTTTTTGCTGCATTTATAATTAAAAAAGAGATTCTACATTTTAGTTAGAGGTTCATTATTTTTACTGTTCACGGTAACAGACCTTCTTGAAACCTCAGAAGAAAGCTCAGAACCCCAAAGTAGAAGAGAACTTTCCCGATAAAGTATTAACCTGTTGGTCTGTTACTTTCCATCAAACAACTTTTTAATTAGAACCAAAATATTTCTTGGAATCTAAAATGTATTACATTAACATTAATTTTATTTGTAGGAAAATGTTTTGTTTTATTGCTTCGGTTAACAAGAACAATTAAGAGTATAACTTAATTTTACACATAAGAACATTATGTATCTTTTCCTAAATTCATCCTACACATTATGTTTGTTGAGCTAGATGATTTAAAAACGCAACAAAATATCATCTTTACAGATCACAATGTAACATTTTTTTTATTGAACAATAATTTGTGGGAAAATTCTACTTTATAAAAATGTACTTAGTCTGATATGTTACAGGAAGAATGTCAGTTGAACTTGTATTGTACATATAAAAAAAGGAAAGAAAAGATTAATTGATACAAATCTAAATACACATATATTATTTTTTTATATTTATATATTTTTAATAAGAGATTATTTCAAAAGTGACTACATGCAAACATCTTTTTATCTCTGTCATTATTTATCGTTTGCAGGGACAAAGATGTCTGGCATTCTCTGGCATATATAAGGCAACTTACTCACAATGTGTTTTTATTATCATCATTGTATATTTTCATAGAGTTAGATTAGTTTTTACAGCTCCACGTGCTTGGTAGTTACTTGTGTTTAGCTCCATCCTTGGGGGTGGAACTAATTCACTCCCCTCTTTACATTATGTGTGTAGGACATGAAGGATAAACATTCATGAACTCCTCCAATAGATAGGTGGCAACACCGGATTGGCTGCATTCATGAACCAATCAGAAAGTGAAGTCCCATACTTAACCATGATGGCACTCCAATCTCACTCCCCCTTGAAGAACCTACTATAGGCGAAACGCATCGGGGATCTCACATTGTGTGCAAATTATAGTTAGTGATGTCCTGATATTCTTATTAGAGTTTAGGGAATATTTGTTAATATGAGTTGTTTAGCACACATTAGATTTGTTTTTATAATGTGAGTCAGCTTTTACTTTTTGTTTGCTATTATTTTTTTATAGGATATGTAGTGGATATCAATTATGGCAGATAGGTTCCTTAAAAGGCTCAGCAATAGGGCTATGAATTTAAAAACAGATAGGGATGTTTATTTTTCTTGGCATTTTGCATTGAGATAATTTTGGTCTTTAGATTGCAGCATTGAAGTGCTCATATTGCATTTGCAATGACAGCCCGTGATATGTGTTAGCTCCAGATCAGAGCCTAAGCAAAGTTATACAAATTGACATATTCCACTCCTTGCGTCCCCCACCCGGAGGGTTGTTTAGAAGCTTAGATAACTCATACTACCAATACTATCATATATAGATACATTGTTTAGGTACTTTCATGGGGAGATATTTAGCCCCTATTTTTGTGTGAAATGTACTGATCATTTTCAATTGCTTTGGTCTACTTTGGTCTGGCCTAAATGTATCAAATAGTTTTAGTCCATTACAAGCGTTAGCCTTACCAATGGGCATTTATTCCCATAGTGTTAATCTTTGCTTTCTATGGAGTTGGGATGGGAGGATATTAAATGATGACATTTTTTTTACTTTTGTCTGTTAATTAGCTTTTTTGATTTGTTTATACTGCAGCATGCAAAATTAATACTTTAATTCTGTTAAGCGACACAGAATACACTTCACACGATTATCTTTATCCCTACTGCATATTACAGACACATCTCTCTGTGCATTTAGATGCCTATTGTAGATTGTCTTGATTCCTTGATAGCTGGCATCACTATTTTGTAAGTATTATAATTATATGCTGTGCATTATTTCTACTTTGTTTATTATAATTGACTCAATAAAGATTACATTTTATCACTCAGGAAGGTTGGGTAACTTAGTTTTTCATTTTCATTTTGTATTGGTTCATACTACGGGTTAATAACTAAGAGTTTGAACTTGCATGACATCCTTTCTTATCATAGGAAAGAGTTCTTCCACCCAGAGCATAACTTCTATATCGTTCAATCTGAGGCATAAAATTTAGTAGACTTCCGGAGATTGATCTAGCAATATAGTAACAAAGCCATATCTGAAATATCTGAATACTGTGTCACAGGTCATTCAGCTCATGTTGTAAGTGATATAATTTAGTATTAACCCTTCCAATATATAGGACTTGCTTGGATTGTCATATATAAAGGGAGTCATTGCTCGGAAGAGCTAAAATAACTATTAAAACGTCTTAAATATGTTATTTCTCTTTCGCTCTCAATTTTTGGATGACTGTATAACTGTATAAAAAGGTTATAAAGAGTAGTTGAGAATGGCAAGGCCAAGATCCTGTGGACTTCCATATCCAGGCAGACAATCAAGTACTGGCCAATCAACCTGACATTGTGGTGGTAGACAAGGAACGGAAGACTGCAGATGTAATGGGTGTGGCAATACCCAGTGACTATAACATCAGAAAGAAGGAGCATGAGAAGGTGGACAAATACCAAGGACTGAAAGAAGAGCTAGAAAGGATGGGAAAGGTGAAGGCAGTAGCAGTCCCAGTTGTGATAGGATCACTCGGGGTTGTGACTCCCAAGTTGGGGGAGTGGCTTTAACAGATTCCAGGTGGAACATCACTGAAGATACTGCACAGAAACCTCAGACTTTTTTTTTTTTTTTTTACATATGCATAGAGAGAGAGAGTCATGGAAAAAAGAAAGTACACCCTTTTTGAATTTTATAGTTTTTCAGGACATAACAATATTCTGTTCCTTATCAGGTCAAATTAGGGAAATACAACCCAAGATGAACAACAACAAAAATAAATAACAAAATAGAGAATCCATGTGTGAAAAAAAAGTTTTTGCCTCCGTGTGCCATCTCCTGTCCCTGGGCTCCAACTCCCGGTAAGCCGTGACAGACCTTGAGTAAAGTGAACCTTGGACTTTCAGTGAGACCAAAGGCAATAAACCTGGATATATGTCTCTTTGGATCATCATCTATGCCTTAGTTGATAAAGATGTGTCTAAAACAGTCCACCTTTGCTAAGGGTGACTGCAAAAATGCATAATGAAGTCTGGAACACGATGGCTGTCTGAGAATTGTGGAAGATGGACCTTTTCCAAGAGATATGTACATGAGCAGCAGTATATTTTGAAATAGTATTAAATGTACACTATAGTCACCAGAACCAATACAGCTGTATAGTATGTATTGGTTCTGGTGTCCATAGCATGTCCCTGAAACATCAGCAATGAAAACACTGCCTTTTCAGTGGTTTTTGTTTTTTATTTCAGTGCTACACAGCTCTGCATGGAGACGCTGAACACTACCGGTAGAGATGCATTGCACAATAGCCTCACAGAAAAGCATTTGATTGGCTGAGATCATCAATATTGAATGATCTCAGCCATGGAGGCAGGGCCAACCATGGCCAGACTTGCACAGTGATAGAGAAAAAGGTAGATTAAAAAAAATGTTTTGCTCCATTCTGAGGGAGGCCAGGGACTTAAATAGCTTGTCCAATACTATAGTGTGAAGGAATGCATGTTTGTATTCCTAACACTGTTGTGTTCCTTTAAGAATTAAAAGTTATGGTTACATAATAACAACAATATGACAAGACACCTTAAATTAGAAGACAAATGGAATGATCTGTGATTTGACCTTGCAGACAAGATTAGTCTTTATTTTCAGAGTCCATATACTCTATATCTGCTTACGTCAAACTTTCTGCTAGGGGGCATAAATCTCCCTGTTCAACTTGTTCAATATAAAAGAAACCTGATTTACAACCTTTCTAGAACTGCCAACTCAGAGAGAGAGAGTGAAGAAAAAAATAAAATAAAAAAAGCTCTCAAAAAACATCCTAGATTGAGATAGCCAATGTACATTTCCCATAATTCTCTGCCCGCCATTGTTTGCAGATGTAAATATAACCAACTTTAGTCTAGATTAGTTTTTTTGTTTTGTTTTTCATTTTGCTCCAACTCTGAACTGAGTCTGTATCAAGAAATTGGGATTAACTGTATAAACAAAAGATTTACATTTACAAACCTGCTTTTCAGAAATAGGATTTTTTATTTTTTTTTATCATTCACAGCTGAATAAGTACAACAAAAATCTATTTTTTGCTGTGTAGCATTATTATGAAATATTTAAACAACCTGCGTCAGTGAAAATTCTCAGAAACACAACCTTGTGTTTAGTTAATGATATACCCAGTGTTTGTGCATTTTGTTTAATCCCATGATCCTTTGTGCTATAGAACATCCTGTCTCTCTGGCTAGAACTAGTTTATAGGTAAAGTATTTTGGAAACCGTCCAAAATTTGCTGCCATTCATTATATTTACATAACGTGGAATTGTGCCATCCATCTTTGGTAATGTGTTATGCACTAATTGTACTTTCCAGGTTCTTCTGACACATTTTCCTCCTTTTTTTTTATATGTATATATATATATAGATAGATATTTTAAATAGATATTTTTTTCTTTTTTAAGTATAAACAACATGAAACGATTCTTTAAAGTCACATCTGACTGGAGGGTCTTGCGAAACTACTTATTAGAATTCACATATAGACATAAAAGAACATGTGGCCCACGTGTGGCCTTAGACTTCCTAAATTATCCCTGTGTATAAAAAAAACAAAAAAAACAAAACAAAACGCATGCTGTTAGCTACTAAACATAAGACTTCTTTGTGAATGGAGATTATAACCTATATGATTGTAATTATGCATGTGCGTAAAACCTTGTGAAACAGGCAATAGAGTCAATTAAAGAACAACTTATGTGTAATTATTTTTAGAACTAATTATAGCATTTAGGAAATGGAGAAAATACCTTTGTATTTTTATAGCACTCATCCACATCAACATGCATCTTATGGTGTGTTTTTTGTTTTTTGTTATTTGTTATTTATTCTGTTTTACTATGCATTAATCTTCAAAAAGGTTTGTTCACAAAATCATGTGCTAATTTTATACAAAACAAGTATTTTTTTTTTGTTTGTTTGCTGTTTAGAATATGCAGGCAAGCTCTGAATTAAGGGATTGGTTATCGGGGCTATACGCTTAATTCAGAATTGTAGTTAACTGGAATTCGAATCGAAAAATAAACAAAAATATCCAAGATTTGACATTAGCTGATTTTGAGAATTTTCTGATATTTTTGCCTATATTTTTCCTTTATTGTATTTCAATTCACTGCAATGGGAAGTTTAGCGAATTAATCCCTATGTGTTTCCACTTAGAAGCTTAAATAAACATTGTAATCTATAAAATAAGTTGTTTTGCAGTGTGGAACACCAAGGAAATCACTCAATTACTTTCCCAGGCAAACATCGGAAGACTCATATCCAAAACGGCTATTGGGATACATTTTCATGATGGCACCAAAAATGGCTTTGACTTTGCAGACCGTGTCAGTTAAAAAAAAGAAGCAAAACTTGATTTAGCATCCAATGTGAGCTGCAAATGGACACTTCAGATGTCATGAACTCCAACTCTAAACTAGATACCCTAAAAATACACTAAAAAGTGTAATAAAAATTACACTAAAACTACACTAAAAATAACCTGCCAAAATAACTTTTGTATTTATAGTTAAAGCCGCACTTGGTTTAAATCTATCACAAAGTGTTAATTAATTAGATAAATAATGCATGAAAAACAAATATGGATTAAAGAGGTACTGTCACTTTCAGAGAAGTGATAGTTCCTTCACCCAGGCACTATTGGATAGTTTGCTGGGATGAAGAGCGCAGCAGAGAGGTAAGTAGAAAATTGACCTTCTATGCACTTTTTGTGCCTCGGCTTTCTTGCCCTATGGACACTCGGGTATCTAATTCTATACATGCTCACGCGTTAGCCAGTAATATTTGTAAGTTAAAATCTTGAGAAATTTAAAGAATTAAAGAGTTTTTACAAAGTTTTAGAAAAACAATAGATAACATTTAGCTAGCCACTCGGCAGTGTTGGAAGTAAGAATGTAACATACTCTCTAGAATAGATTAATAGAACATAAAAGAAGTACTTATTTATGAATTAGTACCTACTGGGCATTTTTTCTTCAGGCTGTGGTCTCTAACTTCAGTCAACTACAAAAAAATAACTGGAACTACTCATGAATATCATTGGAAATAGCTCTGCACATTTCCATGAATTATATTATAACACACATATGTAGTGTGCTTCCACAAATTAAATTAAATAAAGACGACTGTGGGTATATCGTGCATATACAATCTATTCCATTTGATTTTATTTTGGAGGTATATATACAGTGAGTGTACACATTCTTGACAGACTAAATGTAATGTCAGGGGGAAGAAGAGCAAAAGTAGGGAAATGCACTCTTTTTCATACATATTAACCAATTAGCAAACAAATATATATGTTTAAAGAGATAGTCCAATATCATGTAAATATTCCTTGCTAGCAAATATTGTTCCTGAAATGTCCCTTTAAGTCATAGTAACATTACACAACAAATAAGACCTACATTTAAAGAAACAAATGTGCTTTTATTAATATTTAAACAAGTTAATCCTATATATCAGTGATGTCATATGTCTGTTTACAAACAATTGAGCGATTCTGTGTTCAAAATAGACTCACAAGGAAAACAATGAACATTTTAAGGATGACATCCAAACGTGTTCATGTATCTTTCATGCATCTTGTATTGTATTGTCCTACAAACTTGATATTACTCAATTATATTTCTAATTATATAATTTTTTTAGAATCACTGACAGAATTGCTATAATCATTCATAGACAAATGTGTTTCTTTATGTTTATTTAACTAATGCTCAACATGCTACACGGATTCTAGCCCATGTTTATATACACTGTTGCCACTTCATGTTATGTTGCAGTCATTCTTATTTAGATTGGTATCTTACCATTGTACACTTATATCCTTAGAACATATATTCTAGTGGTTCAGACACACTCATATTAGATATTTTTGTCCCAGCTACCATTATTTGGTTTTATCCCCTTTTTGTGTTTACTATGTTTTCCCGTATTGTAGTTGTGTTTTTGTTGATTTACTAGCGTCGTCTTCACTTTTAACGTATATCCAAAAAACAATGTGTTTTTAAACTTAAACTTTTTCCTGACATTACCCTGAGGACAGAAAACACCCTTTCTCCCTTTTTCTATTACAATTACTGGTAGGGTTATCCCCTAGTTTCCTGTCCAGGATCTTCCCACTACGTATTCTAGCTTCCACCTCATCTCTGAATTATATTGGACAATAAAAGTATATAGACAGCCATATAGTATGTGTATATAGAGATCAATATATAGTGTGTGTGTGTGTGTGTGTGTATAAACAGTCATATAGTGTGTTGTGTATATACAGCTATATAGTGTTTGTGTGTGTGTGTGTATAAACAACCATATAGTGTGTGTGTATATACAGGCATATAGTGTGTGTGTGTGTAAACAGCCATATAGTGTGTGTGTGTATATACAGCCATATAGTGTGTGTGCGTGCATTTTGTATAGACAGCCATAATGTGTGTGTGTGTGTGTGTGTGTATGTAGCCAGGCAATTCCTTCAAAGCAGAGAAGCATCCATGAGTCAGTCAGGGGACATGGTCTTTTAGGGGGCGTGGCCTTCAGGGGGCGTGTCAGATATCAAGCTGATGTCGGAGAGGAGCTGGAAGGCTCCATTATCTGGAGATCTGGAGGGGTGTGCAATAGTTACTGAACTGCTTTTCATGCTGGCTTTTGCTTTCTCGGAGAGAGACTCCTCATCCTGCTGCAGTTTCTTTCTGTATCACCTTCTTCCCCAATTCAAGCTTTTATTGGGGACAAATAAAAAGGTCACCAGACTGAGGATATCGGCTTGTCATCCCCCGTTCCGTTTTTGCCGTCCCCTAGAAAGTGCCGCTTCCAGGCAAGTGCCTTGTTTGCCTTGCTGAAACTACATCACAGCATGATGAAACACCATTCTTCTGCTGATTATGGGGTGCTATGGGTGCCCTGGTTTGCCGTCCAATGAAAGTGGTCAAACCATTTTCTAACATTTTGACTTTTTACATGGTGTCTGCCTGGCCTTCCTCTCCCTGCAGCCAGAAGCTCTCTTCACTGAGCTAAGCTGGTGGTGCAGGACTTAGCTCATTAGCTGAGAAAGATCAATGAGCTGGCCCTGAATTGAAAGGCTTAGCTCAGAAGAGCTAACGTAAGTTCCTACCAGGACTGTTGGTTCTCTTCTGGTTGCAGATAGGTGCACAGTAGGTCCCAGATAAGAAGTCAAATTATTATCAAATGGTTTGTCTACTTGCACTGGGTGCTGCCTGGGCATGGTGTTTGGAGTGTTACTTTAAAATAGGAGGAGATGGATTGGGACTGCAGAAGTGATGCAGCTGGCAGTTATTATGCTGGGCGTTTTCTAGCCCAGCACTGTAGCAGTGAGTAATCGGGTTTGTAGCTGGCAATCTCAATGTTCTTAAAGCCTGGATTGACCCATTTGCATGTTTCTTGGTGGACTCCTGTATTAGGCCTGACCAGGTTGCCAGACTACGATGATTACGATTGGAGTTTCTCAAAATATTCAAGTGACAATGTTAAGATCCAGAAGTGCTCATGACATCCATAACGTACAATGGTTGCCACTGGTAGAAATGGAGTTGACAGATACAAAGTCCATGTCTCTGAGGCATGCATAGATAACTGTGAAACCATACTTATGGAGGTTATATGCATACATGGCAGACCGGTCTGTCAAATGCATCTATCACATGAGTTTTGAATACAATAGAAAGACATTTGCTTTGCACTTGACTCCCCTCCTTCCCCCCTCCCCCCCCAGGTCAAAGGTTGCAAACCTTCCACCAGAAGTAAATGTACTTGTATAAATATAACTTTAAAACTGTAGTTCCATGGAAATATAAAAAAGTGAAAACAAACTATATTTGATATTTTTTAAACTGAAGCAATAATGCTTTTCATAAACTAACACAGTTCAATTTGCAAAACATGCTTAGGAAGATGTCCAGGAATCTAATATATATAGCATGTGTTTAGACTTTAGGGTGGTAAGTTTTAGACCCAGTAGTTATGACTCAGGCTATTCTTCTTCCAAAATAATGTAAGCAATATATGGTAACTGTAACAATAATTTATCATATAGACAGAGAAAAATGTTTGATCGTAAACTACAACTACAAAATTAATTTCCATCATTCTGCTTTGTGGAAGTTTAAGTAGTTACGTTTTTATAAAAAACATTTTTTTTTAATTGTGCTTACCCAGAATGGTGCACTGCTATTATAGTCAGTACATCAGGAAAATGTTCTTATTGCTAACGATTGATTAAAATCTCAGTAATCAGAGCTTGCCCAGGACATTGTGCAGACTTGGTTAAAAAAGGCAAATCATGGTTCTCAGTTCTCTGCAAACTTAATTGAATTATGTGGATGTGTGAGTTAAAAAGACACTATAATCACAAGCTTAATTAAGCAATTTTAGCGTATGCATCATGCCTCTGAAGTTTCACTGCTCAATTCACTGACATTTAGGAGTTAAATCACTTTTGTTTCTGACCATGCAGCCCTTGCCACACCTCTGTTGCCTATAGTAAATACATAAAGGGAATTATCACCCGAAAGATGCATTTCTCAGGAATGGTGCTGCCATAGAGACCAACATTGATACATAATACAGACTAAGAAACTGCACACATAAAAAACACAGTTTTACATTTTATAAGGCTCCTTAAAATCACCTACCCCAGAAAACAAATATGGGGATTCAGGTCCACCATATGACTATATTGTGCCTGTGAAAGCCTGCATGAAAATAAAAGGTTTGATTTTCAATCGGTTGTTAACTTACTTTAGATGTTTTGTTTTGTTTCATCTCCTGCTCTCTAGATTGCACTGTAACCACATACAGGAGTCTCCTGCAAGATCCAGTAAGCTATTAACAGTGCAAAAGATAAGAAATTCCAAATAACAGGAACAATTCTAAAAGCAGAATTTGCAATAGAAGAAGTGTAAACATTAGTTCTCACTTAACAGGAAGTGTTTAGGAAGGCTGAGCATGCTACTTGCAAGGAGGTGTGACTAGGGCTGCATAAACAAAGTGATTTAACTCCTAAATGGCAGGGGATTGAGCAGTTAAACTGCAGGGCCATAAGCTATACACCAAAACTGCTTCATTAAGCTATAGTTGTTTTTTGGTGACTGTAGTTTACCTGTAAATGTAAAAATGCACTAATTGTAATGCTCACAATAAGATAAGGATCATGATTTACCTTTTTTAAATGATTGAGATAGAAAGGGTTGACCAACCTGTAAGCTCTGCAAATTCAAGTCAGTGATCCAAAGTTGCAAACCATGCTATTCCCACATTTACACCATTTACATTAAGATACACACAAACAATAGAAGGAGGACGTGAAACTTTAGAAAGTACTGAAAAAGTACAAATTCTCATTGACAGTGAAACATACAAATAAGTAGGAATGCACAAGGATGAAATGGTAGTTCTCAGGGTGCAAATAAGTTGAAAAAAATACAACCTTTCAATATGGAAGCGTAGTTAGCAGTATCTACAAAAAATACATAAACCGCAAATAGTGTGATAAAAATATGTATAGAGAGACAGGCAAGGAAATGAGGAAAACTTACAAAATATAAGTGAATATCAGGCCCATCATCCTAATCTGGAGAAAACTTTAGAGCAATATAGAATTAAATCTTCTTTGGCACTAGAGAATAGAAAGAGACCAGATAATAGTGCAGATATCACTTAAAACAGAAAGAATTTATTACAATTGCACTTACAAAGATCCAGATAAAAACAGCATATATCCACTAGCAAGTGGAACAAAGAAATACAGCACTGTAAGTCCCAAAATGACAATCCGACGCGTTTCGTCCACTGGACTTCCTCAGGGATATGATCATATTGCAAATGTAATAAATTCTTTCTGTTTTAAGTGATATCTGCACTATTATCTGGTCTCTTTCTATTCTCAAGTGCCAAAGAAGATTTCATTCTATATTGCTCTGAAGTTTTCTCCAGATTAGGATGATGGGCCTGATATTCACTTACATTTTGTAACTTTTCCTCATTTCCTTGCCTGTCTCTCTATACATATTTTTATCACACTATGTGCGGTTTATGTATTTTTTATAGATACTGCCAACTATGCTTCCATATTGAAAGGTTGAATTTTTTCAACTTATTTGCACCCTAAGAACTACCATTTCATCCTTGCGCATTCCTACTTATCTGTATGTTTCACTGCTTTTGTTTGGTGTTTTAGAGGGCACACTGTTTATTATTATTATTATGATATTTATAGAGCACCGTCAAATTCCGCAGTGCTTTACAATGGGTGGACGAACAGACATTTAGTTGTAACCAGACAAGTTGGACACACAGGAACAGAGGGGTTGAGGGCCCTGCTCAATGAGCTTACATGCTAGAGGGAGTGGGGTAAAATGACACAAAAGGTAAGGATAGTATTAGACTAGTGACAGTTGCAGAAGAGGTATCAGTCGGGAGCTATTAACAGTTTAATTGATACGCTTTTATGAAGAAGTGGGTTTTTAACGATTTTTTGAAGGAGTGGAGACTGGGTGAGCATCTAACGGAGGAGGGAAGCGAGTTCCACAGGAATGGTGCAGCCATCGAGAAGTCTTGAAGGCGAGCATCAGAGGTGGGAGTGCGGACAGAAGATAGACGTAAGTCTTCAGCAGTGTCAGGATTACTGTTTGATCCAGCACGTAGAACTGTACAGCACGGATGACAAATAAGTAACGTATTACCGGTCCTTAGAATGGCCGGATTTAACGTACAAAGAATAGTCAAAAATACTAGCCGAGGTCAGGGAACACAGAAAGGAACACAGCGATGAGGAAAGCCAGGAGTCAGGATACCAGAATATAGAGAAGTCAATAAACAAAGCCAAAGTCAAAAACCAGGTAGAAAACTATAAACAGGAACGCGCTCTCAGACAACCACAAGGGAAACCACGACAGGGCACTGAGCAGGCTGAGAACTGGGCCTAAATACCCCTCCTTTAGTTCTGATAGGCTGTAACCGGCCTTTGACCCCAAAGTCAGTTACCAGGTTTCATTTGCATAATTGCTGCTCAGCATTAACCCTTCTGTGGATTAGGTTGCTGCTCGGCACAACTTTTCCTGTGTGGACAGTAAATGTCATTAATCACTTTTCTCTAAGCGGATGAATACATGACACCAGGTTTCATTAGCACAATTACTGCTCAGCATTAACCCTTCTGTGGATTAGGTTGCTGCTCTGCACAGCTTTTCCTGTGTGGACAGTAAATGTCATTAACCACATTTCTATAAGCGGATGAATATGTGACAAGCAGAGTGTAAGGGCCTAGACAGGAATTAAAACAGACTGGCAGAATATTAACTTTACAGGTACAGTGGTGAACAAACTTGTTTGACATTTTAATAGTAACTGTGACAAAAACTATTACTTCTGTAGAAATGTGCAAGATTATTTTATTGGGCGGATACATTCCAGTAAAAAGGTTTAATAAGGGAAAAAGTCGGAATCACATAAAGATTAGGGAGGAAGAAAGGGAGCCTGTTAGGGTGCAGGGAAAAAGGGGGTCTGTGAGAGTGCAGGGAGAAAGGGGACCCAATTACAAAAACATAAATTAATTAATACAGTTTGGTAATCTCTGGTACTTTATAAGTACAAGTAGGCAGCTAAGACTTTTGTTTTCATTTGTCCACAGCAAGCATACAGGCTCATATTGGTTCATTAAAACAGTAACATACAACTGTTACTAGAGCTGATTCTTACTATCATACCCTTATAAGGATTACTGGTTTTATTGATTCAGTAAGATAACATACCTCCCAAGTGTCCTTATGTAGGAGAGACAGTCCTTATTTGGGCCAAATCCCTCTGTTTCTCTTTTCTATTCTGTCAATCTTTTCTAGATGCTCCCTACTGATACATTGTTCTTGTTCTAAATTACATATTATATGCATAAATTATTTTTAGTAAGTGGACTATACTTTTGTAACTCCTCTGCCCCTTGCCTCACCCCCACCCCTAAATTTAAACTGTCCCTCTTTGTCCATTTGAAATGTTGTGAGGTATCGTACATACATACATCCCTTCTCTATTCTCATGATCTGCTCTTGAAAGATGGAATAAAGGTATAATGTGTGCTTGCATATAAATACCACAAAAATACTGGCAGAAACAGGTTGTTTGTTACAATAAATATTTCTCACAAGTTAAGCCATTCTTTGTCACCCAGTCCTGCTAATAACCCCTTAAATATGGCCTAGTATTTGTTTGGACAAAATGATCATCAAATGTATTTGAAACATGGGGTGCATAGCTTGTGTATCAATTGCCATTCAGGGATACACAAATATAATCAAGAAGCCTTGCATTATTAAATTGATGATTGATTGATTTATGAAATATTTTATCAGGAAGGATATATTGAGATTTCTCTCATTTTCAAGAATGTCCTGGGCCCACTTACACTGCATCGTTACAATAGGGTACAAGATAATATAAAAAAATGCAAATACACAACAGATATATAAATTTAACACAGAATAGGTAAGAAATTTAATCAACCTTGATTACAGATGCATTCTGTTTTGAGATAAGTAGAGAGGGATCTCTTAAAGAACTTTATGCTGGGGAAGATTTGATTGTGCCAGTGAGGTTATTCAATAATTGAGGTGCTCTGTAGGAAAACGAGGATCCTTTTATTTTTGTATTGAGGTACATTATTTAATGCTTTCCTATGGGGATTCTGGCGACGCTGGAGATACTCATGCATAGCGTGAGGACGTCCAGCGTCGTTTAAAACACTTTTTGTGTTTTAAGAACCTGGAAGTCACTCTAGTGGTTGTCTGATAGACAGCCACTAGAGGAGGACTTAACCTGCAAGGTAATTATTGCAGTTTATAAAAACTGCAATAATTACACGTGCAGGATTACGGGTGATGGGAGTTGGCACCCAGACCACTTCAATGAGCTGAAGTGGTCTGGGTGCCTACAGTGTCCCTTTAAATAAAGTGCTGGTACTGGATTGGAGGTTATAGGAGATGGGAACAGCTGGGGAGAGCAATCTACTCAGGGGTAGTGGAGAGTCTGAGCACAGGGCTTAATTTTGTGCATTTTACATTTTAAAAGAAAATGGTAAAATAAAACGGGTTAAACTATATATATTCTCAGATAGTTTTTATCTTTCTAACTTTGCTATACTGTGTCACTCTATATTACTTGATATAAAGAAATTATCATGATCACAGGTATGTTGGGGTTATTCAATAAATGGGGAACCAAATTGTCAACTCCGCTATTTTTACAATTTAGCTATTTTGGCATAGGATTTGCAGTTCCCTTGACAATTAACCAAACTTTCTTGTTTAGAGAATAGTCCCATGACTCTTTTTTTATTCTGCAATATTAATATGTTTTCCATGCTGCTAAGCATTGCTGCTCATTGGAACACATCACTTAAGGTCATGTAATATTGATGGCAAAGGATTGATCTCCAGATGTCACAGATGAGAGAACAAGGCTCTGTGTTCCAAGAACAAATCTATATCACATATTTATTTACCTCCTACTACACTTGAATTAACCGGAGCAAATGTTTTCATTCTTAGTAAAGTATACTTAGTTGCCAAATGCAGTCGTATCTCACACAGGCTATAAATTTCTGAAGCATTACTTCAAGAGCAAATGTGCTGTCATAGATCATGGCAAATGTTATTTACTATAATCAACTACTCTAGCTTGTAAGCTTATAAACAGTGCTTTTAAAACTTATCATATCAGTTTATCTCCATAGGCCAAATTAAAGGACCACTATAGGCACCCAGACCACTTCAGCTTAATGAAGTGGTCTGGGTGCCAGGTCAAGCTAGGTTAACCCAGAAACTGCTTTGTTTATGTTAGGGTTAATCCAGCCTACAGTGGCTGTCTCTTGACAGCCGCTAGAGGCGCTTGCGTGAAAATCACAGTGAGAAGACGCCAGTGTCCATAGGAAAGCATTGTGAATGCTTTCCTATGGACTGGCTGAATGCGCGCGGCTCCTGACGTGTAGTAGGAGGTAAATAAATATGTGATATAGATTTGTTCTTGGAACACAGAGCCTTGTTCTCTCATCTGTGACATCTGGAGATCAATCCTTTGCCATCAATATTACATGACCTTAAGTGATGTGTTCCAATGAGCAGCAATGCTTAGCAGCATGGAAAACATATTAATATTGCAGAATAAAAAAAAAGTCATGGGACTATTCTCTAAACAAGAAAGTTTGGTTAATTGTCAAGGGAACTGCAAATCCTATGCCAAAATAGCTAAATTGGAAAAATAGCAGAGTTGACAATTTGGTTCCCCATTTATTGAATAACCCCAACATACCTGTGATCATGAGAATTGCTTTATATCAAGTAATATAGAGTGACACAGTATAGCAAAGTTAGAAAGATAAAAACTATCTGAGAATATATATAGTTTAACCCATTTTATTTTACCATTTTCTTTTAAAATGTAAAATGC
This sequence comes from Pelobates cultripes, assembly GCA_933207985.1. NCBI lineage: Eukaryota > Metazoa > Chordata > Amphibia > Anura > Pelobatidae > Pelobates > Pelobates cultripes. The sequence goes on along the minus strand of OW240921.1, from coordinate 92,297,484 downwards.
ACAAAATTAAGCCCTGTGCTCAGACTCTCCACTACCCCTGAGTAGATTGCTCTCCCCAGCTGTTCCCATCTCCTATAACCTCCAATCCAGTACCAGCACTTTATTTAAAGGGACACTTTATTTAAAGGGACACTGAAAGCTCCAAACACCATATACTCCTATGTGTGTGTAGTATATGATTAGGAAAATAACCAAAAATTCATACATTCTTGCTTAAATATTCCTTTCCTGACCATTTGCCACAGAGACATTACTAATGGGTTACATTCCTTCACTCAACAAGTAGTAATTATCTATGTTTCAAAATTAATTTTTATGAAAGGGACTCTCCAGTGCCAGGAAAACATATTTATTTTTCTGGCACTGCAAGACCCTACAGTGCCCCTCCCCCTACCCACCCACCATCCCAAGTTGCTGAAGGGGTTAAAACCCCTTCAGTGACTTACCGGAGTCCAGCGCCAATGTCCCTCAACGCTGGGTCAATCTCCGCCTACTCTCCACCCCCACCGACATCAGCCAGCAGGGGAGCCCTTATTCAATGCTTTCCTATGGGAATTTTGGCAACGCTGGAGGTCCTCACATAGCGTGAGGACGTCCAGTGTTGTATAACACACTTTTCGTGTTCTAAGAACACTGAAGTCCCTCTAGTGGATGTCTGATAGACAGCCACTAGAGGAGGACTTAACCCTGCAAGGTAAATATTGCAGTTTGTAAAAACTTCAATATTTACACTTGCAGGGTTAAAGGGACTCTCCAGTGCCAGGAAAACAATCTGTTTTCCTGGCACTGCAGGTCCCCTCTCCCTCCCACCACCCATCCCCGGTTGCTGAAGGGGTGAGAACCCCTTCAGTGACTTACCTGAGACCCCCGCCGATGTCCCTCTGCGGTGGTTTCGGGTCGCCACCACTCATCCCCTTCATTACGTCAGCCGGCGGGGGAGACTGATCCCGCCCGCAGGCTGAGGAGACCTAATGCGCATGCCCGGCAATGCCGCGCATTTGCTTTAGAGTTCTCCATAGGAAAACATTGAAAATGCTTTTCAATGCTTTCCTATGGGGAATTGAGCAACGCTGGAGGTCCTCACACAGCGTGTGCTATGAAGCAGGAAGTGCCCTCTAGTGGCTGTCTAGTAGACAGCCTCTAGGGGAGAACTTAGCCCTGCAAGGTACTTATTGCAGTTTAGGAAAACTGCAATAATTACAGTTGCAGGGTTAAAGGTAGTGGGAGTTGGTACCCAGACCACTCCAATGGGCGGACGTGGTCTGGGTGCCTGGAGTGTCCCTTTAAGGTTCAAAAAAGTTCACAAGCCATCACAAATGAGTATGCATCTGTAGATTAGGAAAGAGTTATATATTAATATATAAAAATATACAAATAGTAACATCTCCTAAGCCAAATAATCATTGTAACAACAGAGTACAATAATGCCTTTAACAATAAAGAGAGCATTTTAATTAATTCGGTAGAAGTAACATACATACAAAAGAACAATATCTTCATACAATATGGCAATTGAATATGTGGATAATAAACCTTGCTCCTGGCAATTTAATTTAATATAATGTGTGTTTTTAATGTTATTTATTAGCTACATTTTTATAAAACCCACCCCCAAGTCTTGAGTAGCAAGTCCTTAAAAAGCCCACCCATTTCAGGGTGGGACATTTTCTTGCTGCTGTGGGAAATGGACAGGAAAAGAAAATTCCAGTACGAATATATTAATTTAGGGTTTTCCTGCCCAAATACTCTCTTCTTTCCATGGCTCGTTCAGAAGTTGTGGGGAAGAGGAATCAGGGTGGGAGGGGGGACACACATCAGCTCCTGGCTCTAAGTATTCCGGCCCTGAGCTAGCTGATTATATTGTAGAGAGTATAATCTTTTTATTTGATTGCTGAATCTTGCCATCAGATTGAATTCTGAAAACTTCTCAGTGTAGAGACGATTCTCCTAGAGTAATCATGTTGGCTTATATAATCTACTTCTATGTTGTCTATTCCTCATAGGTAAACTTCTTTGATGCTCTTCACATTCGTCTCTGCCCAAAATTTAATCCGAATAGTCTGTGCTAATTGATTGAAGATATTAGACTGACTAGGTAGTTCCAAGTGCCATGAGGGGCAATCAGGCTATTGAAGTAGCTCCATCCACATGAACTTGCATCCACTATTTTAGTCATTCAATCTGGTTCCTCTAGAGGGAAACCCCTTTGAATGATGGGGTTTATAATTCACTACAGGTGGGATGCTTGCGTTTCTTCTGAGTTTCTGCTGATTTAATTCCATGCCAGGATAGGAAATCCCAGTGCAGGTCTCCGGTGTGCCTTTGTGCCTACCTGATCAATCCTATGGAGGAAGTCATGGATTCTAGGAGATGCATGACACCCCTTAATCCAACACCCTAAAGTCCTGGAGCTACTTATAATTCTGGTTTTACTATTCCTTCCCACCCAATTATGTAACAAATCATGTAACTTCCACATTAAACTAATCTCTAAATTTCTCCTCTATCAAATGCAAGATGCAGTTAGGGCAATTGTTCATGCACTGATCATTTCTCACCTTGGCTATTGTAACTCACTACTCATTGACCTATCACATATCCACATCTTACCCATTCAATCTGTATTCCGTAATGAATACTGGAACAAGGGTTATCTTCCTGACTCACCTCTTCTCTCACGCCTCACACCTTGCATTCAGAATTCAAGTCAAACAGCTAATATACACATTTTTAACAATTGCACGCCTCACTACATTTCCTTTCTAAAAAAAAAAAAAAAAATGAAAAGAGAAAATTATTCAAGTCTTCTATTTTCCCTGCCATAAATACTATTTAAATTCTTTGGATTACATTTTTGTCTGGTGGTTTTGTTTATTTTTTTGTATAGGATTTTTTACCTCCGTGTTTCCATGCCATACCTTCTATCGATGATTGCCTTTTGTCTAAAGTATATTACACAGTTACATAGCTGAAAAGAGACTTGCGTCCATCAAGTTCTGCTTTCCTCACATTTGTTTTTTGCGGTTGATCCAAAAGAAGGCAAAAAAAAAAACAGTTTGAAGCACTTCCAATTTTGCAACAAACTAGGAAAAAATTCCTTCTTGACCCCAGAATGGCAGTCAGATTTATCCTTGGATCAAGAAGCTCTTACCCTACATTGAAAAATTCTTTCCTTGAATATTCTGGTTTTGCAAGTACTATGTGCAACCAATAAATGGTGCTACCATATATCATGGAAGGGTAGATTGGCATGTCCTTTATAAAGTTTCAGTTGTCTACTTTGAAATTCATTAGTTAGTATGGAGGTGGCACCACTAAATCTTTGAGTTTGGGGAAGGACAAAACCTGTAACTTTTTTATCTCATCATTATGCAGAGTCTTGTTCTGTCTCATGCCTCATGGACTGAACTTAGTGATGGCTACTTTGTTAATATTTTTTTTTAACTTGTAGTAAATATAACCACTATTAAAACCATTATCCATTATTATGCTAGAGGAGTGTAACTCACAATGTTTCATTTAGTTCCTGATCAAATGTGTAGCTGGCAGTGGAGAGATTATAGTACCATGTCTTGCATATGACCCTGTCACTCAAATGATGTCTTCAGAGCCAGTTAGGGATAATTATGAGCTCTGGCACAGATGTTATGTAACTAGCAGCTGCAAGTTACCTCTGCCATCAGTGAAGCGACTGTACAAAACAAACACTGTCTAGAATTAAATGCAATCTGTACTTAACACATACGCCCCCAGATTTTTCATAACAAGTGTCCGAGAGCTTCAAATCCAGAACATGGCCGACTGTCACTGAAATAAATTTTGTCATTGCGAGAGTTAGAAATTACATACTTTTGAATGTTCGTTGTAAAATTGGACTTCTGTGAGTAGACTCCACTGTGTCAAGGAGTGAAGCAATAGCGTTAAATAATTTGGATCTGTAACATCATGTATACATCTTAATTTTTAATTGTTCAAATGTTTAATTAATTAATTAATTAATTAATTTATAAATATGTTATCAGGAAGGATACATTGAGATTTCTCTCATTTTTAAGCATGTCCTGGGTCCATAAAACATTGCATCGATACAATAGGGTAACCCTAATGTTTTAACCTCTACTTAAGTTATTCTTGGATGCTATCACTGCTGTTATAACTGTTATTATTTGGCATTTATAAAGCTCCAATTGTTGTACCCTTAGCAGGTTGTATCGCTGCTTCTTAGGGAAGATAGGGGAAGCAGAGATAGAGAATAGGATCACTCTGGACCTTTACAGCACCTATGAGAAGAGAAATGGCCAACCTGACATAGTGTGCATGAACTTTCACCCAAAAGGAGGTCTAGTTCTTTTAAAGATGATCTCAAGTCAAAACCCTTTTACTTAACTTTTAACTTACCTTTGAGTTTGAATTATTGTATATGACTTCCTTTTTAAATTATAACTAATTTGACAACTTTATACTACGCTTTGAAACCTGTATCTCCTGGGCATAAACATTAGCCACAACCTCCACAACCACCACGAAAAAAAATAATATTTGTAAATTACCTATTCTTGGCTCGTAATGGCAGCTTAAGTAACAATAAAAAGAGCAAAGTACCCTTACTTTAAGTATAGAAGTGTCTCCCAGTCCCCAGGTCAAAATCCAAATAAGGGTCCCCATAATATCTTTTGGATTCCCAATAGTTTAAACTTAATTTGACAGAACACAGGAAACTGTCTATACTTCAGTGCTAACTGTAGCAGAACTACATTAGAGAGAGTTTTACCACCGATTATATTATAAATTAAAAGAGGATCAATGACCTACTCTTATAATTGAAAAATCAACCATTCATCTCATGCTCAAAAATAGGCTAATAACCAATGGTGTATGGTATGGACTACACTGATGTTGTGCAAGCTGCATTGTTAAACTGTAAGAAGCATAAAAAGTATAATAAACTAGTTAGAGACAACATATTTACCAAATTACTAAACTATTTTATTGTGTTACTACTGGTAACCACTAGTGAACATCCTTTGTTTTAACCTAGAGTGTCTAAAAGAATATAAAACAAATTAGTAATAAATGCCACAATATTTTTCAAACACTGATCTGATGAAATGAATTACTGTACATTAAGATGTCCCTGATTCCTTAAACACTAAATTGTGCGGCAGTGGCTAATTTGATTCCCTGCCTGTCGGGGTTTTTTTCTCACACTTAAAAAGACTTTACCTTTACCACATTTTTTTAAGATCTGTATAGATAGTTCTTTATATGTGAATACTTGATTTATCTTTTCATTCATTGATTTGTTAATGTTCTTGTAAAGGAGTAGCGAGATAATTTGGTTATTGCAACAAAAAGACTGAATGCAGAATTATGGGAAAGGGAAGAAAGTAAGAAGGAGTATTTGTTGTTTAGGTGTAGAAATAGCATTCATCATCTTTAGCAAGCAGAACTAATGCTTACTTCTTTAGTAGTGGAACATGGTTCTTTATTCTTAATGGAGGTATACAAAAAGGAAATTAATCATTTCACTTAATTAAAATATACATTAGATTAACACATACAACAATTTTACTGTACAGTAATTTTGGACTAACATAATATTTAAAAGACAAGAGTTCAGGCCTGAAGTAGTACACACGTACGTATGTACGTGCGTGCATATGTGTGTGTGTGTGTGTGTGTGTGTGTTTGTATCAAAAATTAAATAAAGAAAAAAATATGTTTTTTTAACTATTAATAATTTTGGCTCGGAACTAACTGATAACTAAAAAAATTAATGCAGATATTTAGCTTTATGACGGTAGTTTCTCTTTCAACTAAAACTGTGCATCTTAGAAAATGTCCAATATATTTATATAAAGAGAAAGTTCAGGAGGCTATCTTATACCAGTGCCCTTTTGAAACAGTTGGCTAAATGCAAAGGTTCAACAAATTACATATAAATATCATAACAGCCAGGTAAATGTTTCACAAAGAACAAACAGCCTAAAACATGCTGAAATATGAAGTCTCTGAGTCTAATATTGGTGTGTAGCCTTTATCAGGTTTCACAGATAAGCAATCCATACAAACCGACGAAATGATACTGTACTTCTGAGAATTGCAATAAATGGTTAAACATTATGCTTTTAACCACCACATTACTATCGCATGAATAGGGAAACTCGTGCATTGAATCATACACACTATTTTTATTACTCAGTCATATACAGTAAGTAAATATTGAAAGAGCAGGAATATGACTAAAGTTAAATACAATTGGTAACACAATAATTAATTTACGAAGGAATTATATTACAGAGGACATTGGGCATTAAACAATGTCAGCCCTAAAGATGATATATAAATGAGTAAATTTAACTTCATCACCATAACTAAGTATGTTAATTGCATAGTTTATAGCTTAGAAAGCTACATTTTTCATTTTGTTAACCAGAATTGCAGTATTTTAAAAAAAACTTGCTACAGCTAATCTCTATTGTATAAGCCAGGACGTTGTATGGTATGTGCGGACTGCACATCACACAGGTGACTTGAGAGGGCTATCTCATAGCGTACTATAAGATAGTTTATACGGAAGTCCTAAGCCGTTTCATTCATGAAAAATATGAATCAATTTAGCAAGCTAATAAATGTCATGTTGCAACTTCTTGGCTAAGTTGTCTCCTTTATGTATTTTAACCAATGAAATGTCTGCTGAGTTGAATGAGGAAGGGTTTAAAAGATATGCTTGGTGCTTGTATTTAACACTGTTCATTTACAGTCTTGCATCATAGAATTTAGAATTATAATTTTTTTTTTTTAAATCACTTCTATAAAAATGTCCAAGTACTGCTCTCCTACCAGTGCCCCCAAATAGATCACTTACCCACATGTGGTCCTCATATAGCTTTCTATGTAAGATTTATTTTGTAAAATAAGTAAATATATACTGTATACATTTTTTTTCCCCTTAAAGTAAAAGAAAAAAAAAAAGCTATGGAGATGAAGAAAATTCTTATACCCATGCTTATTCACTTATCTCTATGTACAAGGTCGTTTTTAAAAGCAATGCTGGTGGCAAGCACATAGTAAGTAATGTAATCAGAGGTCAGTGTGTTGGCAGAAGGCAAACTGTTGATAAGCTTAAGTAACAAATATACATGGGCAGCAACGAGACTGTAAAATAGGCTAATACAAAAGATAGATCCAAGCTTTTTAACATCTCTTGACGTTGATCCTAAATTAAGTACTTAAAGACTACCAATAGGTGTAGCTGCTAATCTAGCTACTGCATCTGTCTGAAAATCTGTCTTTAATTTTAACAAGATTTTAATAAGCCGTTGCCTTTAGTTGTATTATTTTGAATTGATGTGTATATGATGTCTTTGTGTTTGTGATAAATAAATCCTTGCCCCCGGGTAAACAGGTGAAATGGATTATACCTATGGATTATGTCTATATAGGTAGATTATAATCCATGCCTTTAGGTGACTGAGTTTAATGGATGATGTTTCATGGATAAGAAAAATCCAAGACAGATCAGTCATATAAAGTATCTCATTTCATCTAGATTAATGAACGTAAAGTGTAAGCTTTAGACTCTATTCTTGCAAAAAAGGTTTAGTAGATTTTTGGATTCTCCAAGAGTTATCCTAAGACTTATAGTACAAAAACACAAAAATGAGAGGGTCATGGTGCTTTTGACCACCAGACTGGAAGCTTTATTTATAATGCTGAAAGGTTTGTACATTTCTTTTCCCTTCTGTTGTGTCATCAGATCACTGATTACACGATGAGTTTTGCAAAATATTTTTCCAAACCTCCAGAACTTTATTACATCTCTTTATTTACTTTTCATGTAAAAAAAGAATTTCAAGAATTTAATTGTCTCCATCAAGTGAAGACCAGCATTGGGACGAAGTGGAAAAATGTGGGAGTTTATGTGCTAAGATCCTCAGTTTGCCTTGCTTTGTAATACAAAGCAGACTCAAGTTCATATCTACACAGGGCTGGGAGGGGAGAGGTTATGGATTTACATTTTGCATTGTATACTTTCACATTAAATTTAAATTAAATAAAAGTCTGGAGTTTTGGCAAAAAAAAAAAAAAACAAAAAAAAACAACTTTATGATTTAACAGAAATGAAAAGAGGCAGAATGAATTGCATTTATATGTATAGTACTTCTGCCTTAAAGCCTTGCTCTCCTCCTGAATAGAACAAAACATTTTTTGGCAAAGATTAGTGGTCCAGTCAGGTAGTGGTAAGAAGCTACAGGTCTAGGGAGTTATCTAGAGTAATGAATTATGCGTCACCATCTGGCTATCTGCCAGACAACTCTTGACAGATGCCATGAAAACAAAACATTACTTGTCTGACCACATAATTCTAACATAGTTCTAAATATACAATTTTGTGGAGACAGACAATGGGGATATAAGGGACATTGAAAGACCACAGCATAAAATATATATATATTTTTAATTATTTTTAGTTTAGGAAACCCATTTTCTATTTTAACATGAATGTGCCATGCAAAAAATGAAGTCCAAATAAATATAGTTTGTCAAGATCAGTTTTAAAGGACTTGACTGACCTGGCCAGATTCCTGACGTCATCACAATTATACTTTTTTGAGACGAGTTGGGACACTGGCTCGGAGACAGGAGTAGCCACCTAACACTAGTGCCTGTCTTTACTAGTGTTCTATCACAAAAACATAAAAGGAACTGCACTCAATCACATGAGTTAAAGTGGGTGCTTTACCGGACCCAGGGTCAGCACCAGCCCAGCAAGTTAAATACCAGTACAAGAAAGAAGGTCCACTCACTCCAATGCTCTAAAGGCACTTTTATTGGAACAAGGTGAACACCACAATATTCTGACCCACAAACGGGTCCTTGTCAAGTTTTACCAAGTTCTGTTTGTGGGTCAAAACATTGCGGTGTTCACCTTGTTCCAATAAAAGTGCCTTTGGAGCATTGGAGTGAGTGGACCTTCTTTCTTCTACTAGTATTTTACTAGTGTTCTAGGCTGAATGCATGCTAATCGATGTGGGCTCCAATTTTCCAACATATAGTGGACAGATTTTACACAAGAGAGAACACTGTAAAAACATCACAGCAGGGGATTAGTTGTGTATTAATGACTCTGAATCTGGAATGAAATAATTTACATTCATTAATTGAACTAAATTACAGCGTTTTTGGACGGCTGATGTAGCCTGAAATGTTGACAATATATAACAGTTTGGTAAATAGATTTCTGAAGACTTATTATTTCCATAACATATTCATCTTTTTCTAACTCTATTTTATGCATATAAATTATTAGATGTTATATATTATGTATGATATATATTATATAATTATGATAATATTATAATATAATGTAATTATAATATATTATAAAATATTATTATTAACAAGATTATTATCCATTCAGCTATTCACACTAAACAAAATCACAAGTGAACAAAAATCATAATTAACATTAAAAAAGCAAGGGTAAGTAAATTTAATCACTGCAATGTAATGCTCATTAAAAACTCCTGGTAGATGAGGAGTTAACCCCTTAAGGACACATGACATGTGTGACATGTCATGATTCCCTTTTATTACAGAAGTTTGGTCCTTAAGGGGTTAAAGGAACACTCCCTGCACTATAACCATGACAGCCTGCTGAAATGGTTATGGTGCCAGGTGTACCTTGCCGCAATCCCACAGCAAGATATCAAAGCACTTTAGTATGCCACTGAGTGCTAATAGTTTTCAATTGGTTTAACTACTTACAACCAGGGGAGAACCAGGGCACGCCTAGCATGATATGTACTACAGTGCACTGTGCTACATTGCACCCTACACTGACCAGCTTAAGTTGCTGAGTTCTTTACCTGATCACTGCCAATTAAGAGGTCTGTGGTCAGCAGTGCTTTCTTACCCGACCGAAGATCACTACCTGGCATTGATAGCCGATATCTTTGCAATGAGGACATGTTGCCAGCAGTTTGATCTTTGAGCAAGCATGGGAAGAGAGACACTATCAGCCTTTGTTTAAAGGAACACCACCCTGATGTCCCTTATCAATAAGGTCCCTATAGTGGCATTCCTACCATGGTCACAGGGGTCACAGCTGCAACTGGGCCCGTCACTCCAGGGGGCCCTGCCGCAGCTGCTATCCCTGCGATCGTGGGCCAGTCGGGGGTACAGCCACTTTACTTGGAAGGGGCCCACCCGTGCGCCCAGGCCCCTTACAAGCACACAGACCTGGTCAGGAAGATCTTTTGATTTTTCTCCCCAGGTCTTTGCAGAGTTTGCGCAGCAGAAAGGGGAGGAGGCTCACTGCCATCACCTCCTCGCTGAGCGTTGCTGCGGTAAGCATGGCAACGCTCGATTACACGTGGTGCCGAGGAAAGATCCTTCACCCAGCAGAGGTGGAGGCAGAGAGCCTCTGCAGCACCAGTGGACCACCAAGAAATACGCTGCCTCCTCCCTGGATACTGGTAGAACAGAGGGAGGGGGAGATATATTAAATATATTTTTTTTTATTACATTGCAAAATAAAGAATAAAAAATGATGCTCCCTTTTTATCCCCTACAGCCCCTATCCTACACAGCAAACACACTTTAACACATAAAATGCATCCCTACACACACACACGCTGCATCCCTACACACACACACTACATCCCTACACACACACTGCTCCCTACACACACAAACACACTGCATCCCTACACATACTGCATCCCTACACACACTACATCCCTACTCACACATGCTGCATCCCTACACACACACACACTCACACACAATGCATCCCTACACACACACACACTGCATCCCTACGCACACACACAATGCATCTCTACATACATATATACATACACAATGCATCACTACATACTCACACACTATGCATCCCTACATACACACACACACAAAATGCATCCCTACATACAAACACAGAAACACACAATGCATCCCTACACACACACGCACACACACACAATATGCACCCCTTACACACACAGACACATACACACAATGCATCTCTTACACACACAGAAACACACAACGCGTCCTTTACACACACACAGAAACAGACACTACTTACTGGGATGGAGCAAGTGACACATATGGGGAAGGGGGGGCTGGGACAGAGGCAATGACACACCATGGAGGGACTGGAGGGGAATGAGATTCATGGAGGGGCTGGGGGAATTAGACGCTTGGGGTGGGGGGCCTATGACAATTTTTTTTTTACATTATTTTTCTTTATACAAAGTAGCACTTTTCATCAGCTGCTGGAAGGGAAAGCCCTACAAACTGGGACGTCAATTTCCCAACAGAAAAAAACAAAAATTTAAGGCAGAAATTTGTTCACTAAAGTTTTGTAGCATTTTTTTTTGCAACAATAACAACATAAATTAACAGCCAGGTTTATTCACTACAATGTAAATTATCAGGAATTTTCCAGGAAATGGCAAATTTAAGGCCACAATAGTTGAGCTACAAATATAGCTGACATAGAGAATTGTTACAATTCACATTTTAATTACATAGTTCTTTTTGTTCTGTGCTGATAATTGAGAATCAGTAAAAACACAAACCAAGGCAAAATTCTCAAATGCAAAAATCCGGGACAATAATACTTGCAATCAGAGACATCTATAATATTAATCGTACCCATGGCAAATAATTTTCTTGGGCCCCCGGTACCCTGCCGCCCCCACCAGCTCCCACTCCCTGGCAGGCATGACACAGTGGGGGAACTAAAGTAGAGAGGTACAAGACATACTTACACAAACATATACACTGACAGACATACTGACATACATACACACAAACATACTGACATACATATATTCACTGACAGATATATTGACACACATACACTGACATACATGCTGACACGACACACACATACATACTGACAGACATGCTGACACACACACTAACAGACATACTGACACATACACACACTGATAAGACATATTGAAACACACAGAAACATCCACTAACTGCATTAGTGACAGACATACACACAAACTGATAGACATACTGACACACATTCACACACAGACATACGGACACACTCATATACTGACAGACATACTGACACATACACACACACACACTGACAAGACATATTGACACACACAGAGAAACATCCACTGACTGTGTTAGTGACAGACACACACACAAACTGACAGACATACTGACACACACACTGACAGAAATACTAACACACACACACACTGACAGACATACTGACAGACATACTGACACACACACTGACAGAAATACTAACACACACACACACACACTGACAGACATACTGACACACACAGACACTGACAGACAAACTGACACACATTCACATACAATCACACATGCACAGATTACACTTTTAACCTACCTTCTGTTTCCAACCTTGAAGGGTGCTTTCCTTGGTGTCCAGAGTAGGGGCTGAGGCTGTTGTGAGTTAGGGGCTGGCTCTCCCAGCCCAGCCCCTCTCCTCACTGCCTCCTCGATCTCACCTGCGTGGCTCTATGTTTTCACTGGGAGGAAGAGACGCGCGGCTGTCACTTCCTCCCAGCGCTGCCGAAAAGCATGGGGCCAGTCGTGCTGATAAAGGGATACAGCGTGCGACCGGGCTCCTTCTTACAAAGGTCCACCCAATGGGCCTTCTTAGTGTGCGGGGGAAAAAAAATAGTAAAGGGCAGCAGGGCCCACGGGGCAGCTGCTTTGGGCCCCCTTGAGTAACTGGGCCCGGGGCAGCTGCCCCGTTTGCCCCGCGTTAAAGACGGCCTTGCTTGTAATTTGAAGTAACAAGACCTGTGATTTCACCATCTGATATCTCAATCAATGCATGCAAGAATGTTGCTTTTTTGGTTTTTTTTTTGCAAATGTACACTTGCATGAAACAGAAAAGTATATATTACATGTTTGAGCTGCGGCTCATTGTAATTAAGATTATGTTGCTTAAAGAATAGAATATTTTTCATTTGGATATGTCAGGAATATAAATCTAATTTTGGCAGAAAGTGTTAATTCATATTAACATTTTATAATTGGACAAGTTGTGATGTTTTCATTGTACAGAAGCTGCATTGTCCTACAAATGTGCTAGACTCAACAAGAACAGGCATATTTGCTCCTACGTTATAGAAGATTAACACGTTAATGCCAGCGTGTTATTTAATCTTACATAAAAATGAATAATGCCTAACAAGTTGTCATCATTGACATTCTATCACTTTTACAACAGGATCTACAAATATAGGCAAGCAGAAGAATTTTAGATATTTTTCTATTATCACTTAGTTTTGTAGGTTAAACGTTTTTTTCACACAACATGTGTACATAAATTGCCTTTGAAGGCCATAAAACGCAACTTACTTTCCTCTTTATATTCTACAGAGAAATTAATTTATCCAAAGAAGATGTATATGTTTTTCCTATGTCAAGCTTCATGGCTGCATTCAGTGGCATCTCTCTAATTAGGCGGTTTAGGAGGCCGCCTAAGGCCTCGCCCTGGCTGGGGCCTTGTGGCCACCTAAACCGCCTGTGGGCAAACTGTATCGGGTCCTGACACCAGGAGGGGGCCTGGCAGCTTGCCCAGTGTGCCGCCGGGTGCGAGGCCCCTCCTGGCTGCCCGGCCACCATCGCAGACACAGGTCTGCAGCTCCGCAGTGAGCAGAGCTGCAGACCATGTGTCTCGCGAAAACCGTCCAATCAGGGATTAGTGTAGTGAGCGGGTGGTTGGAGCCAGACTAGGGATTATGCTGCAGCAATTGTATTATTACGCTCCGTTTTACTACCCTCTCCATATTTCTAGCTATTAGACGAATATTTTGATTTGGCGATCCTCCTATAGAGGTTACTTTGTTATATGGAAATAGCTATTGTAGGCTTTAGACTATTGAGGGAAAGAGTATTACGATTAGGTTGTTCACAGTGAGTTAGTTTTTCTTTACATTTTACTTTACTTTTGCTACATTTGGATTCAGTTTGATCCACTAGGAATCCTCTTTCTCTCTGTGTTACTATTCAGCCTCGAGTTCTCTTTCTCTCCCTTTTCTCTTTTTTATTTATTATCTACCATTAGGGATCTATTTGTTTACAATACTTAATCATCGTTTTTAGATGGCATTCTATCAAAAGTTATATTTTAAATATATATTATTAATGGGTTGCTATACACTTGTAGGGAACCTCTGGAAGTGATTGATTTATTTAACCCTTAGGTGTCCCTACATCTGTTTTGTTCTTTCTTCCAGCTTTGCATTAGTTACTAGGGGTTACCCCCCACGTTTTACTAGCAACCCTATTTTATACCCTGGTTCCTATTTCTCTTTTCAATTTCTACCGTCCAATCAGAGCATCGCCGCGGGTTACTACGGCAACGCTCTGATGGTCTCGCAAAATTACATGGTCTGCAGCTTTGCGGAGCTGCAGACCGGAAGCAATGGCCACCGGACCACCAGGGAGCCCACTGGACCACCAGGGAAGAAAAGGTAGGTTCTCGCTTACCCCACTCCAGCCACACCACCCTCAGCCTCCCCACCCCCCTGCCAGCCTCACCACAACCCTCAGCCTTCCCACCACCCCCCACCACCCTCAGCCTCACCACCGCCCTCAGCCCCACCACCCTCAGCCTCACCACCCCCCCACACCACTCAGCTCACCACCCCACCACCCATAGCCTCACCACCACCTTCAGCCTCACCACCCCCCACCAGCCTCATCACCACCCTCAGTCTCACCACCCCCCACCACCCTCAGCCTCACCACCCCACCACCTTCAGCCTCACCACCCCCCCACTCACCTCTCTCAGCCTCCCCACCACCCTCAGCCTCACCACCCCCACCACCTCAGCCTCACCACCCTCAGCCTCACCACCCCCCACCACCCTCAGCCTCACCAGCCCACCACCGTCACCACCCCACCCCCCACCACCCTCAGCATCACCCCCTCACCACCCTCAGCATCACCCCCCTCACCATCACCACCCTCAGCATCACCACCCTCAGCATCACCACCCTCAGCATCACCCCCACACCACCCTCAGCCTCATCTCATTTTCAAGTATGTCCTGGGTTCACAAAACCCAAAACCCAACTGTCATGGGTTGGTGTTTGATGTGTGTTGATATATGTTGAGTTGTTTTTTGTAAACCTTGGGATGACATTTATTGTGGTCTTTGATCTTGAACCAGGCCTAGACCATAAAACATCTAGATAGCCATCACCAGAGCTGGACACAAGGAGTGCGCAATAAACTGTCAGACCAACCCCCTCTGATCCCCCCCCAGGGGTCTGCCCACTGAGCAACAACTAGTTTAGATACATTAATGAGGGTGTTGGACTATCCAGGGAGTTATTCATTTTTTCTTTGGTCAGCAACTTCTAGGAGACCTATACCATCTAAGACTTCCACAAAAATCCTATATGGGGTAACTACATGTAAGGAATTTCTTGTGTTTTCTCCTATTTTATTTTATGTACTGTTTTGCAATTCTTTATCTGTATGTCATTTATGTCTGTATTTTGTACTCAGCACTGTGAATCTTTTTTGTCAGATTAAATGTTTACTTAATCAGCTTGTGTGTGTCTCTGTTCTCTATGAGCTTCACTCTCCAGAGGAAAGCTCAGGTAAACACGTTACCAAAAAGGGTTAATTATATGTGTTTTATCAGTAACAGTAGAACTGTGATTCTATAAAAGTCTTGGTGGTGGCAGTAAAGTGTGTACTATGGGGTTAGTGTAGAAGGGATTGCATGGGTTAATTGAGTGGTTGCTGGGACTAGGAACAGGTAACCAGGGGTCTGGTGTCATTAAACCTGTCACTTCCACACTCTCCCCACTGTCTCGGTTGGGCCTATAGCCCATGCTCGTGACACCAACTTATCAATTTTTTAGGTACAGATGTCGGATTTATGCTTAGGGATACGTTCCCTGATTTTGTTAATTGTTTCACCCTCATGAACAAATCCACACAAACATTTGATCGAATACACTACAAAGGTGGATTCACAAGTAAAATAGTGTTTGATCTAATACTGTTTAGCTGTCCGTGGGTGTGCAAAATGTTGACCTTTTTTCTGGGTACTGCAGGAGCTGCAATTTAAGCATGAGGAATTGTCCCACTGGATTTTACCCTAAAATCTCAGCTTAAACTGCATAAGTTTCTGGCATTCAGCTCTAACCAGATGATCACGGAGGGACTTTCCTCTCCTATAGGCCATACGTGTTGGAGTTTGAAATTCAACGATATCAAGATGTGCTCACTGCAAAATATGACAATGTTTTCTAATTATTCTGTTCAAGTCTGAGGAATGCATATCAAATTGGCTAACAAATGTCATCATGTCTTTGTGTGTTTCCAAGTTTAGTGTCTTTTTAGACTTTTTAGTTAAAAGGTCATCTCTTTGAACAGTATTAAGAGAAAGCAATTATTTAGTTAACAATTTCTTAGGGTAACCCCTACATAGGAGTTTTTTTACACATCTTAGTCAGTCTGGTTTCACAGACTCCTGTATCAGTTACAGTCCCCCTGATCCTATAAAACTGGCTACGGGTGAAATGCAACAACAAGTTATTGGGATGAGCACTCCCATGAGTGTATTTTTTGTCAGTTAACTTAACAAATAAGTCAGTCATCAGAGCTAAGTCTTGTAAATTCATGTTCCATAGTAAATTGAATGTCTTATGAAAAAGAATTCAAAATTTGAGAAAACATAAGGATTTGAATGTGCCATGTCACACTGCCAACACATCATCAATATATCTGAACCAATAGTGGACATGCCAACATTTTCATGCCCTCTTTCTAAGAGGAATTCATATATCCTCACCCTTTGTTTAAGGAGCATGTCTACTTTTTCTCACTTGATCTCACTTGACCTGTGAGCCAAACAGCAGGAAAGGGGACTTCTCAGTGGATTGAAAACTCAGGAACCAGTAAAGCAGAATCAGCTTACTTTAGAGATACATAAAAGGTGGCTGAAAGGCAATCAAAGTTAGCAGATGATGCAGATCATGGCAGAGACTCAATAGTAAAGCCCTGACCAGATGAAACAAAAACAAAGAATTTGAGAACTCGGAGAATGGGTGGTGAACCCTGCTTAGGTCTCAAAAATATTTTTGCTCACTTGCGCCATTACAGAGAGAACCAGTTCCAAGGCATTTCAGACTGATCCCACCTATAATGGCAGTCCAGAATTGATATGACAGGAAGTTCTCTCTGCATGAAAGATACAGCCACCCGGACAATTGTTTCGGCCTCTGTTGGGTCTCGTCGGGGAGTTGTAGCTGACCAGATGGAAGTCTAGGGTTTAATAGGGGAATGATGGTCATATGCCGGGCAAGATTAACCCAGACTTATGGAGAAATTCTGCCAGCTTGGTAGTGGAGGGAGAAAAATTATGTTTGTGCAAGGCAGAAAAACTCCTTCCATTGACCCTGAATATAATCATACAGGATAAAATGATCTTAAGAACGGATATTGTGTTTTTGCATAAGATACCATTATTGGAATAGTTTTAAAACTATAATTGTTAGTATCAGCAACAATATATTTCATATCACTTTACAATTATAGAAAGGAGATATTGAAGATGAGGATTTGAGTTAGAAATTCAGTCTTGTCCAAGGATCAGGATTCAAACCTGAGTTCCCCAATTCTAAGCAGTTACCACTGCTCTAACCAATCAATATAGTCTGAGCACTCTTGAAACAGAATAAAACACTGTTTTTAACCCCTTAAGGACCAAACTTCTGGAATAAAAGGGAATCATGACATGTCACACTTTGGTTTTTTTTATGTGTGTGCATTGTATAACATTTCATATATTAGGTGCGATAATGGGAATTTAAACACAAAATATAATAATACATTGCATAAACCAACTTCTCCTCCAACATACTCAGTTGTATGTAAAATATGATATAGATCACATTCCTTTTAATCAATTATTGACCAAACAAACCTTGCAATAATATCTCAAGTACTAGAATTATCTATTTCTAAATATACAAATCCATTAAAATTACTTTGGATCCTATTTTGTTGCATATCCAAATATGCAAAAAATATAGAAAACATTGCACTGATTAAAAAAGCAATACAGTAAGAACACTGCACATTTTGCAGTGTTCTAATCAATACATATTTTGGGTATAATCGCGAGTACATAAGATATGAGCAGTTTGTATCTTAAATATAGGAAGATACAGAGATAAGATATCTGAATAAGTAGTGTCATCACCTTTGAGCCTTTGATACAATAAAAAGAAAAAACATCAAACTCATCTGAGCGTTTAGTCATGGGTAATGATGAATTTGAGCATGTTTCGTCTAAACACAACATTCGACAAGCAAAAGAAAAACGATAACAAGCAAAAGTGTTACTAGGGTTAAGTATACAACGTTCTGCAAAACTGGTGGTATGACAAGGCGTTGACGTGTTTATCAAGCACATCTTTAAGCCGATTTCAAAAGTGAGAGTACTATGAAAATAAAAAAAAATAAGAAAATAAGAGAAAAATGATAGCTTGACTGAAATTACGTGATAAGTGAATTTCCATAAAGCATTGTTCCAAGGACTTGTGATATGCAGCTATGAAATAAGGTAATCATTATGTGTTTGTGGTGGGTTGTGAAACAAGTAAATTTATATTCAGGAAGAAATTAGGAGAGAGAGAGTATCTCTGACCATGGGGCATTATTTATTTGAACGTACAGCAATGGGTATATGACCAGCAACAATGCTGCAATAATTTTAAGGAGGAGCACCGTACATAAACATTTAAGCGGTCCAATCCCTGTTGCTAATGAGTTTAAGAACCCAAATCATTGTATTGAATGATGGTGGTCGTAAGAAAGGGACCACTTGCCTATTAATTCAATTCAAAAAATTTGAATTTGCCATAATATGATGTACCCAAGCATCCTTATTCTCTACTTTCAACCTCTGAAGAATGCAGGATAGAAAATATACATATGATCCTATTCTGTTCTTTAGTACACCTCACAGAAAAAAAAGTGGATGTCATTCCTCATGAAATTAAAGCCAAACCATTAGCAATGCATATGTTATACACACTAATCAACCACAACATTAAAACCACCTGCTTAATATCATGTAGGTCACCTTTGTGCTTCCAAAACAGCTCTGATGCATTGAGGGTAGACATGTGCAATTCGTTTCGGTCCAAATGTGAATTCGGACGAATTTCGGGCAATTCGGACATTCAAGTACTTCCAAATGTCCAAATAGATGAATTGCCGAATTGCCGAATGGTTGAAGTCCTGAAGTTCCGAAATTACCAAATTTCCGAAGTGTCAAATTGCAGAAGTGTTGAAGTGCCGAAGTGCCAAAGTGCCGAAGTGCCGAAGTTCTGAAGTGCTGAATTTCCGAAGCATAGTATTGCCTAAGAACTAATATACTTACCCAGTGGAAGAATGAAGAATGTTACACTGTATACAATTTTAAATAAAAAGTATACAAACATAGCCAGGATTCAGCTGTAAGCATTTGCAACACTTACAACAATCAAGTAACATTGATATAAAATGTAAGTTACTTAGCCAGTCAATGTAATGACAGGAATGAATATGTAGATAACTCCCTAATTCCCACGGTATTAGGGAGCTATCTACTAAAAGGCTGAAAGACCTAAATTGGTCTTTCAGACAAATTTACTAATACTAAGTAAAGATTACTTAGTATTAGTAAAGTATGCCCCTACTCGCTATACTGCGAGTAGGGGCATGTCTATTAAACAGTGAGCAGCCTATGGTCACTGCTCACGTTAAAAAGAAAAGTCCCCCTCCCAAGCTCCCACCCGTGCTGCGCGACTGGGGGCTTCTAACCTGAAGGGGGGACCTATTGCCCCCCAGGCCTCCATCCCTGAGTGGTGGGTTGGGGCCCTAAATTAGAATAAGGGGGGGACCTAATGTCCTCCACCCTGGCCCCCACCCCTGAGCGGCGGGTGGGGGCCCTAAATTGGAATAATGGGTAACCTAATGTCCTCTCCCCTGGCCCCCACCCCTGAGTGTTGGGTGGGGGCCCTAAATACTAATAAGGGGGGACCTAATGTCCTCCCCCCTGGCCCCCACCCCTGAGCGGTGGGTGGGGGCCCTAAATACTAATAAGGAGGGACCTAATGTCCTCCTCCCTGACCCCCACCCCTGAGCGGCGGATGGGGCCCTAAATACCAATGGGGGGGACCTATTGTAAAAAAATTTACCCCTAAATAAAAATGTTACCCCCAAAACCCTAGTCACCCTCCCCCCCAAAAAATTTAACCCCTACCTACCCCCCTCACCCTAAAAATAATGAGGGGGAACCTTTAACTAAGTACCTGTAAAAAAAAGAAAACTTACCATTTGATGTTTTCTTTCTTCTTTTTTCAGCCCCAAAAAGGCCAAATAAAAAATCCATAATAACCGACACACTTAAAAAAAAAGGCTGCTCATTGTTTAATAGACATGCCCCTACTCGCGGTATAGCGAGTAGAGGCAAAATGTACTAATACTAAGTAATTTTTACTGTGGGAATTAGGGAGTTATCTACTAAGCGGCTGCAAGAGAAGTCCCGAAGTGCCGAAGTCCCGAAATTCCGAAATGCGGAAGTTCCGAAAATCCGAAGTTCCGAAGTGCCGAAGTTGCCGAATTTCCGAAGTGTCGAAGTACCGAATGCTGAACCAAACCGAAAATTTTCCCCATGCACATGCCTAATTGAGGGCCTCTGAACATGTCCTGTGGACATGACATTAAAAGCAGGTCCTTTACAAAAAAAAATAAGGGGATGGAATTTTGGCGCCTGTGCTTCGGATGTGTGGCAGCTTGGTCTTCCCTAACCAGAGTCTCTTCTTTTTGGTGGTACAGTTAGTATGCACATACACATAGCCCCATACACAGCTCCATACCAAGCAAACCACAATGCACTGTGTGTCCTGACACCTTTCCATCAAGGCCAGCGTTACACTTTACAGTAATTTGAGCGGCAGTAGGTCCTTTGTGTGACCATACCAGATGGGCAAGCCTTCGCTCCCCAGTGCATCAATGAGCCTTGGGTGCCCATGGCCATGATGCCAGTTCACCAGTACTATATAGATGAGTTTTCTGAGTCTCTCCATTACTGTAAAATCAGTTGCTTTAGTGAGTAAGTTCTACGTCTGCACAGTACAACCTGTTTAGGAGCCAAGTACGGATGCAAAGTAACTTCTTCAAAAAGTATGGTAACACATACAGTGCATACAGTTCTGGGTTAGCCTACCATAAAGATCCATTGACCCCCAATGTTTTTCACATTGAGATAAGTAGGAAGGAATGGCACAATATAAAGGCAACCCGCTCTACATTTCTCATAATCAAAGAGAGTATTTAATTTTTTGTATGTATGGGATGAGAACACTGTCTTTATGCTCACATTGGGTAACTCTATATGTGGATTCTTTTTTTGTGTCCTACTAATATGCCAACATTTATTCTCATAAAATAAAGAGATTATTATTGTATGTTAAATAATAAAATGTGATGATTATTGATGAGATAGTATTGTATATTTTTGTTATGTCATACATCATTGCTGTCTGCATTTGACTTTATATTCCATTAAGCACTGGTGTATTATAAAAATTGGTATTTCTTAAAATATAAAAGCAAATACACACAACAGCTTATATATGTCGTTTGGATGACAAATATTAGTAAAAACGATCACCTTACTTCCAACTGCCAGGACACTGCCAAGAAGTGACCCTCACAAAGTGCTGCCAATCCCAATCTCTAAAATATCTCCTTGCTGTCAGGAAATACACTTCCCAGTCATGTCACTGAACTCGATCCCACAACGGGAGATTACATTAGAAATAAATCATTAGGCTTATGTATAACGAGATTAAGGTGTTTTATGTAAATTTTTACATAGTAGTTAATAACTTCAGCAACTGGTAAAATATTATAGGCAAAGATGTCTCCAAGAAATAAAGTTTTTTTAATTTTTTAATTTTTTTTGGTGCTGTTGCAAACCAAGCAACATTTAACAAATATAGGGGTTTATCAATATAATAAATATATAATTAATATAAGAATATAAAATGATTTTTTATATAGTAATATTCTTATGTTATTCAATATGAATAACTGTATCGCCTTTTTTCTGAAAAATCAATAAATAAATAAGTAAATCATTAGATTTGTCTTGAATCTAGGGAGCTCTTTATTATAAAATCTGTATCATGTGTAGGGGCTGAGATTTGGGAGCTCTTTTATTAACACAAACTTTAAATTCACCTATACGTGAGCACATGTTCATGTCTTACATTGTATCAACTGAAGCTTGTGGCGAATCTGTGCCTCGTGGAAACCGATCTCTTCTTTACTTATGTGGGGGGGGGGGGGAATGTGAATGTTTTTAGAATTTTAAGGCCATCTGTGAATTTCATTCTAGAATTTTCCCTACTCTTGTTTTGCTTGTGTTTCTCCGGTTGCTTTATGTTTTCCTGATTTTGTTTTGTCTTTTAGAAAAGTTACAAGAGGTTATCATGAGGTGAGCGAATAGCTTGTAATGGGAGAGGTTTGTGAAAAGGTAAATTTTTCATGCCAAGAAAAAAAAACACTAAATTATTCGTGACAGGTTTGACAGGTACACCCAGAACAATTGACTGTCTTGAGATGTTTTTTGCTATAAAAAGAACGATTCATCAAGGCAAAGTCACGGGCTTGACTTTTTTTTACTTTCAACAAGTGTTAGCTTTAACACTTCTGTAAAACACGTATCCGCCTCAACCGCACTCTTCCACTGGCACTTTCATGTGGTGTACTGTAGAATCCAGATTTCAGAATTAGCAAATTATATGGTTGCTGTATCGCTCTGGCTGCAGGAGATAGTGAGTGGACTCTATAGGCTCCACATGGGTCTGGGTGGGAGACTGAGCGGTCACACCAGGGCTGCGCACTCACTCCTTTTGTATATTTTAAACCTTACCTTCATCAACCGCTTGCTTTCTCCCTAACTGTCAGGATTATATTGATCCAGCACACAGAATAGTATCACACCCTAGAACTAAGGGTAACGACTTACTGGGCCTTAGAATGGCTGGACACATCGTAGCGGAGAATAGTCAGAAACCAAGGCGAGGTCAGGGACACAGAACGAGACACAGCGAAGCCAAAGTCAAAAACCAGAAAAACACGATCAGGAACACACTCTTGGATAAACATCTAAGGAAAACTATGACAGGGCAATGATCTAAGGAATAAGTGAGTTTAAATAACTCTCTTGCAGATCCGATTGGCTGTACCTAGCCCTTGACCCCAAAACGTGCATGTGCGTCTTTTGCGTGACGTCACAGTTACTCAGTTGGTTACTAGCTAATGTAATATGTCACAGAGAGGCTTTGGCTGTGTAGGGCTTGAGAGAGATCCAAGCAAGAGCCTTACAAGGGAAAGCTTAACTGGGGGCTTAACAGGGTGGCACTACAGGATCCACTGAAGGCACATTTGCTCTCCATTCGCCTACCCTGCATAATGTCAGGGCTCTAGACATCTCCGGCAGATGCGGACAGCTCTCCATGGCACCTTATGGTGACAACTATCGACGCACCAATTCCTGACACATGACCAGGCTGCACACATACGAGTCGCCCATACTGCCTTCTTGTAAAGCCAATTAGCAGAGGATGCCCACATTATAGTTTGGGGAATGATGGAAATACACTTATTGTGCCTATTACCTCTTGTTTGTATGGCAAAATCTGTAAAAAAAAATGTTTTTATCTGGTTGCCAAAACATGTTCTAATAAGGTTTTCTAAACCAACATGCACACACACACACACATACACACACACACACACAAATTATGGATCTCAACAGAAGTAGATATATTGTTACTGCTTCTTTAAGTTACATTCTTTTTCTACGTACTGTAGCAAATATTATCGTTTTTTTCTTTTGTGTTGTTTTTACAGTAGATTGTCATAAATTTGCATTTGATACATGAAGCTTAACACCTGGTAAATCTTTCTAAAATCATTCAAGAATCCCTCTGTCATAATAATCCAGGAGACATTTTTGGAGTTTGATAGGATTTTATTTATTCTTTAAAAGGATTTTGACTATTTAATCCTAAAAACAGGCCCTTGGCCACAAGCCGAAAAAAAAAAACCATGATCATAAACAATTATTGCAGTTAGATATTGTAAAGATCTGTGGGTTTCCTTTTCCTGAAACCATTGTCTAAAACTAGACATTGTGTGGGATGTAATGTGCAGATGTGGAAGTTCGGAGCAAACCTCAACAATGTAAAACTAACTACAGATGTTTCTTTAAATTTAAACAAGTCACTTAAATGTAGTGTAAGTTAAAGTATTTTTATAGCTGCATGCATACCAAAATTATCGTTTTCACAAAAATAGAAAAATATTTTAATTTCAACGATGGTTCTATATGCATAAAATAATCTACTGAAAATAGGCTAAAATTGGTTTGTGTTGACTTGCATGATGCTGGGTCATTCAGTAAATGTTTTGTGAAGGTAGATGGTTGTACCAAAGTCATATTTTCACATTTATTGCATGCAAGACGTTTTCAGCAAATATTGAAAACATAGAGATGTATTAAATTCCGCAACTTCTTGCATTAAACGACTGTGAGGACATCAATACATTTTTAAAATCTTAAAGAGACACTCCAGTCCAAATTCAGCTTCCAGACTTTTTTTTTAGGGATTAACTGTCTGCATCCTATATATTATTTTTAAGACATATAAATGCTTCAAAACCACGGGGTCCACATGTGGGACAAAAATACCGAACTCAATCTCGGTTAAATGACGTCCTTTATTAAACACAGAGTAATATTAGAACACAATGTGCAGATGGGCTCATGAAGGACGGAGATGCTAACACATTTTTTTGCTGTTCCAGGCATTTCCTCAACTTTAAGATACTTAAGATCATCTTTAAGAAACAATAAATTTGCACTTTTATAACCCACTTTAGTAATACCTCCCAGCGGTTAATCAGACAATTGGAAGGGTTTCCGTCTTTACTTGTCTTGAGAACTCGATAAAGGTGGGAGTAAATGGCTTCTCGAAGAGTAGCATTGATTAAAGGTATTCAATTCTTGCCACACATGACCCTTGCTTCCCAATGTTTGTCAATGAGAATGGTTGGATTGGCAAACAGACCAGATATTGATCATTTCTACCCTTGTATGTAAATACCTTATCTATCTTATTTCCAACATCCTCCTCTTTAGCCAGTCATTTAATATATAATTTAATATTATTACATACTTGGCACCGTCCAGCTATAATGCTCTTTTTTATTGGGTCACAGAACGTCATCCGCTTGCCCATCACATATTTATTTCCAGTACATAGACATACTATATCCATTATAAGTTATTGTTTATTTATTTGGAAAAAGAATGTCTGGGCAGAATATACTGAGTTTTCTAAGATAGAATTATACATCCAAGGACCTCTGTAGTGATGGCTACTCGAGTCATTTAATTTCATAATGCGGGGAAGATAACTTACACCATTTTAAAAATGATGTTTATTGACAAATATACATTCGTGAAATGTAAAATATAAAATTAAATGAAGAAATGCAAAATGGTTTATCTTGAGAATGGGTGCCTTCGTCTTAGCTGCCTGTCAATTATTGTAAAAAGCTATGCCCTCTCCTCCTTACAGTCAGCATAGAGAAAGCATACACAGAAAATGGGAAATTGAACAGTGCCTCTATTTCTCATCTCTGTTTACAGTGTTTGCCCTGGCTTTCCCCCTGTCTGAACTGGATTATGATGTATTTGAAAAATCTTTAACAAATGAAAAAAAAAATATGCATTTAATAAAAAAGGCTTACACAAGTTATAGGTGATTTTCAATGTTTTATTCAAATATATAAATCCCAGATAAGTGACATTTGCTTTTTAAGAAGGGAGCAGCCGTAACCATACTGATATTTAAAAAGACAATATTTGGTTTTGTTCCTGAATAGGATTTTTAGTGGATATTATAACTGTTTCAACAACATAAAGCTTTGTGCATAAATGTATATCTCGCAAAATGCACTGGATAATAATCTTTTTTAAACATAATTAAATCTTACCTGCTGTTAATTATTAACAATGCACAATCACACATTTCACCCTACAGCTCTAAAGGGTGAGCAGTATATTAATTAGCAACAGTGTTAAAATCCCCGGTCTTTTAAGGGGTTACAGGGGAAGTAACAGAAAAGTCATAGTCCTTGAAGTTTGGCTGGAGGTGAAGAGATGAATGAAAACTTTTTCTCTACAGTACCATACTTCTGACCTTTCATTTCCTGTTCCGTTGTATAACAAGAAAGTAAACATTTAAATGAATGTAGCACAATCACACAATAGGCTTTTATTGCAGCATGAATGCCAGTCCTTCAGTTCTAGCTAATAAATCTCCGGCCTGAAGAAGCTAATAGACAGGACAATGGATTGAACGGGAAAGAAAGATGAACCTTGCAGTGAAAAAGACTGAATGCTAAATTTTATTTAAAAATAAATTCATTTTTCACTAAACTCCGTCCAAGTTATTTTATTTATTTTCAAAAAGCTTCAATTAATTACATCAGCAAACTGGAAAATAAGCAGTTATACATTTGTAAAATGGAATTGTATATTCTGCTTAAAATTTATTTTTATTTTTACATAATATTTTGAAAACATTTAAAATATTTTATACTAATGAAAAATATTACCCACTTATATTAAACATTGCACATTTCTATTATTTTACTTCTGCAAAAGCTAGGTTTTCATGAAAGTTTGTAGAAAGAGATATGAGAAGAAAAATCTGACCAATTTAAAATAAAAAAAAATAGATAAGCAGTGTGCATTCACAGTAACATAGGAAGGGTGTTAACGACACAAGGCCGCAATTTAATCCAGCAATATGCAGACATTTAAAATGGATGGCAAGGCACTCCTTCAGTGTCATAAGAGTCATCTATTATTAGGGCAAATGCTGCGTTTATATTTTCTGTTTGGCATAAAAATTATAAGCCTTACATCAATCAGAACACATCTGAAATTCAAACATATGGTTGTTGACCAGAAATTACTATTAAATACTTCTAAATAAGATAGTTTATGTAACCAGAAATTGCTAGTTAACACTTCAAAATATTATAGATTGTATGTAAGTTTTTGTATAACCAAAAGCAAGCAGAAATGTAATGAATTAGGCATGATCCGCAAGTACATAGTTCATAAATGAATAAATACCTAATGTGGATACATACATTCCAAGTGCCCCTATTTAGGATGGACAGTACCTATTTGGGGCCCAAATCCCTCTGTCACTCTTTTCTATCCTAATGTCCCTCTTTTCTAGGAGCTCTCATTCTTTGTGTGCCTAAATTTATACCAGAGCTTCTCACCAATATTAATATAATTGTTCTTTCAACTATAATAAATGTGTTTAGAAATCAGTCTGTATGAAACCACATTTTAGGTGCATAAATTGCTATTATTAAGTCACCACAAATATCTCAGAACAGCCCCCCACACTCCCCTCTTAAACCTCTAAAATTCAAGTGCTCCTCTTTGTTCATTTTCAATGTTGCTAGGTATGTGGATATACACTCTACGGAGTCTTTTCATAAAGCGCAGATGAAGGGCACATGGTTATACTCAGAGTTGGACCAGAATTCCCCTACTTTGTAGTAAAATATACTGCATGATGAAAATGATCACATTCAGCTCCCCTACTGCACCTACCTGTGTTCACTAATCCACAAAGACCAGTTTTATTTTAATTCATAGAGCATCAAATGTGGGAAGTCATCTCTAATTACCCCCCAATTATATAATTACAGTGCAGTTGCTGTGAATACCCTTAGAGGTTTTAACCATTAAGCCATCAATATCAAATTCTCTAAATTCACCGCTTCTTACCCCAGCGTTCATTATTTCCTTCAGAGACTAGAAGTTTACAGACTTTCATGTTGAGTCCATTTATCTCCATTCATTTTGTATTGGCATGTCTAATTAGATATTTCTGCCTCAAACCATGTGCCTGTGCATAATAACCCATCGTTGTACATAGTCTGGAGTAAGGGTGTTAACTAAGAGCATTAATATAAATAAATGCACACACAGCAGATATATATCAGGTAAAAAGGAAAATTCGCAAAGCAAAACAAATGACCAGGACTTGCTCATGAGAGCTTGCAGTCTACTCTAGAGGAAGCGAAGATAAAAATTATACAAAGGATGCTACAGTGTATAATCCAGGCACACCCTTTCTGTTAGTATTCAATAGACCTGAAAAGGTATTCTGTCTGAATCTATATATATATATACACTCATGTAATAGATTATTTAAAGTATATATATATATGCACATGTTCATGAACAGGACTAAACGTTCTTAATTTTTTAACAATCCAAAAATAATGAGATGCTGATGTGACCATGTCTGAACAATAAGCATTCAAACACAAGCATGGAAAGTAAATGTTACAGAAACACTTTAATTCACACTGGTGGATCTAATAAGACAAAGGCCCTGGTGCGTGAAATCTTTTGGGCCCACTATAAGGCACAGGCGACCAAAAGGTAGATCCTCAACTGTTGTAAAACTCCCACTATGAATCGTCAGCTGGGGATCTCCCATTTGCTCATTATTGCATGGTTGTCATTGTGAGCAGTGTCTGTGTGCTTGAATGTAAGAGTGTTTATATTGGGAGTATATGTGTGCATGCATTAATGTATTGGTATGTAGGGTTGGTATTTGAATACAGGAATGTTTTTGGCTGTGGTTTATGCACTTGAATGCCATGGAGTATTTGGATGTAGTGTTGGTCTTTGGATGCGTTAGTGTGCTCATATGTGTGTTTGCCTTTGAATGCAGTGTGTATTTCAGTGTAGTGTTGGTGTTTGAATGCAAGGGTTTATCCCATTGTATATTGCTACGGAATTTGCTGGTGCTATATAAATAATAAAATAATAATAATTTGGGTGTTGCATTGACATAGACAATGAAACAACACCGATACAAACATACAAACACACACGATTCACATTCACACAAATACAGACACAAAGATAGAAGACACAACATGGATATTTTAGCCTTCTTCCTGCATCCGTAACTTAAAGGGACACTGTAGGCACCCAGACCACTTCAGCTCATTGAAGTGGTCTGGGTGCTGTGTCCCTTTAGCACCTAGTGCTGCAATGTAAAACATTGCAGTTCAAGAGAACTGCAATGTTTACATTGCAGCACTAAGTCTGCCCTCAGTGACTGTCTACCAGACAGCCACTAGAGGGCTTCAGGAATCCTAATGGTCTTTTGGTCTGTTATCTGACACTGGATGTCCTCACGCTCTGCATGAGGATCTCCAGCATCAGATTTTTCCAAATAGGAATGTATTGATTCAATGCTTTCCTATGGGGAGGTCTAATGCGCGCCTGGCATTTGCCGTGCATGCGCATTAGAACCTGATCAATGCGGGACTACGGAGGGGGCGGAGCTTCGACTCAGCGCTGAGGGACATCGTCGCTGGGATCAGGTAAGTAAATAAAGAGTTTTTAACCCTTTATTTACCGGGGGTGCGCAAGGGAGGAGGCAGAGGGATCGGTAGTGCCAGGAATACAGCTTTGTATTCCTGGCACTACAGTATCCCTTTAAGTTTCCCTGGGTTCCAGTGGGGACTGGCTGTGGGTGGAAGAAGATGGCTGTAGCATTTGAACCTGGCTGAGTTTAATGGGAGTGGGCTATGGCTGCATCCTATCTCTGCCTCCTTTTTCCTGCAAGGCTCTCTGTTTATTGGGAGAAAGTGAAGTTTGATCACTTATTCCTGGCTCAGCACAGTTCTGCTGTGGAGGTGCCATACTGAGGGTAAAAGGGCCGTTGGGACTGACCAGACACCTCATCAGAGATGCCCGTGGGATGTAAGCACCACCCGAACTGACCCACAAGTCGGCCCTGGGAATAGTTGCACTGCAGCAGTGACCTGATGGTAGTTTATTCACATAGTTACAGCATTACAAAATCACAGACGCAAAAAAAATTGTGTCTGTCAAATAGGCCTATTTGACTTTCTTCTTGTATAAGAGAATTGCATATGCTGGAGGCAGATACAATTAATCTATCGTGTGTGACTACAATGTCTCTATAGCTTTGTTAGGTATATACCACAACCGCACCCAAAGCCTGGTATCCAAATTAGATTCAGTGTTCTAGTCAGTGTGATAACTTTTTTTTCCCTTTGTTCAGAATCTTGTTTCTACAATTGTTTGTCTTTATCTTAATCTTGCTTCTACCATTGGCCGTCTGTACTGATTGAACCTAACTACTTCTCCATCCATCGGAGAACTAAAGATTTATCTAGCATACTGCTGGTGAATGACTCATCTTTACTCTCTGTTTGCTCTCTACAATTTAAAATCAAAATTGCAAGATGATACAGGCTAGTACAGAGCGCTCAATCTGTCTGGTTGCTGCTACACAACTTTGTTGGGGCTTCGGCATCTGAGAAGAGACAAGAAAATGCCAGGGATTTTCACTAAAATGGGAATTCAACGTGGATTTAAAATGTAATGCCAGAGTAGCCGCATTGACAGCATAGCCGACTTAGAGAATTTGTCCAGTTCGATTATTTATACCTTAGAGGAACATTATAGTCACCTAAACAACTTTAGCTTAATGAAGCAGTTTTAGTGTATAAATTATGCCTCTCAGGTTTTACTGCTCAATGCACTGCCATTTAGGAGTTAAATCACTTTGTTTCTGTCCATGAAGCCATTGCCACACCTCCCCTGGCTCTGATTGACACAGCCTGCATGAAAAAAAACTGGTTTCACATTCAATCAGATGTAATTTACCTTAAACAATTTTATCTCTTGCTCTGTAAATTGTACTTTAATCACATACAGGAGGCTCTTGCAGGGTCTAGCAAGCTATTAATATAGCAGGGGATAAGAAAATCTAAATTAAACAGAACTTGAAATAAAGGAAAGATAGACTTTAGATGACTCTTTACAGGAAGTGTTTAGGAAGGCTGTGCAAGTCACATGCAGAGAGGTGTGACTAGGGTTCATAAACAAAGTGATTTAACTGCTAAATGGCAGAGAACTGAGCAGTGAGATGGCAGGGGCATGATCTGTGCACTTAAACAGCTTCATTAAGCTAAAGTTGTTTTGGGGATTCTAGTATCTCTTTAAATCTGCAATGCACTTTTAATTCACTTTGGATTCCTACATTAGTAAATAACCCCCACGAGTTTATCTTTCTCTTCTTACTCTCTGCAAAAAATCCTACATAAAAATAAATAAATATATATATATATATATATATATATATATATATATAATGTTAACATACCTTGGCAATTAATGTGATTTTCAAGAAAGGTTATTTTTGTCTCTTGTAATATCCCGTACCAAAGTATTTTTAAAAACACAATATACACTATAGACATGTAAGGGCACTGAGTTCCATCAGCATAATTTGTTACGGTACCCAAACATTCATTATACCACTTATAGCACCGAACATATGGAAAACAAAGCCACCCATCGTAATAAAACTAAACAAACATCCAAATGCATGCTGCAAATTATCCGGGATTTAATTATACTCTGTAAACCACACACACAGCTATTTCCTCTATCTGTTGTATACACACACTAATTTAGGGCAGTGTTTGGAGATAATCAAAACCACTACGCAAAACATTTCACAGAATATTCCTGCGGTTTGTGAATTTCATTAAATATTCCAGAAAAAACTCCCAATGCCACAAAAATATATTTACTTGCATATTTATTTTTTATTGTTCTGCAGCACATAATGTTTGCTGATTTAATTTAATTTTATTTGAAAGCATTAAAATTTTTCACATCACTGAAGGCTAACATAGTTAGAAAAGGGATCCCTGTGGCTGTGGGTTGTGAACAAACTGTTTGTTACCCAGTGTCTATTCCCAAAACCGTCATTTACTAGTGTGCAAGTAAAGCTGCGTAAACGAGAAAAACGATTTGGGCATGGATTTATTATAAAAAAAATCCAGTAGATTTATTAGCCTGACTTGCAGTTTAACAAAATCTTGTGTATCTTGACAGTTCCAGAGAAACGGATTTCCTTGCAGTAAAATATATCAGTGATAGTAATAGTCTGTTGTCACAGGTATTTTATTAAATTAATTATCAAAATTGTTTAACTGCATTTACGGCATAGAAACTAATGCTCATCATACCATGCAAGAATAATTTGCCAAACAAACAAAAAAGACAAATAATGGAACAGTAACAATTAGTGATGTCCCGAACTGTTCGCCGAACGGTTCGCGAACAGTTCGCCACGGTTCGCCACGGACTCATCATTGAGTAAACTTTGACCCTGTACCTCACAGTCAGCAGACACATTCCAGCCAATCAGCAGCAGACCCTCCCTCCCAGACCTCCCACCTCCTGGACAGCTCACTAAGAATGCAGCTTCACAATGGATGCTGTCCAGGAGGTGGGAGGGTCTGGGAGGGAGGGTCTGCTGCTGATTGGCTGGAATGTGTCTGCAGACTGTGAGGTACAGGGTCAAAGTTTACTCAATGATGAGTCCGTGGCGAACCGTTCATGGCGAACCATTCGGCGAACAGTTCGGGACATCACTAGTAACAATATGTTGATTTAATTTAACATTAAAAAGACTTACAATTCCATTGTATCCCTCACAGTGCCATTATAGTCTAAACTTAGCACCGTAGTTTCAATTATACAATTTTCCTTGTGTTGTTTTAAAATTTAGTCTTTTCTTCATGTGTGATTTTCACTCATTTTTATGTGCAGTGGGAGTTTTGTGTTTGCTATTTTAATGGGAAAAATTGATTTGAATGTGCAATTCATGCAAATATGGCCTATTAACCTGGCAATTGATTTAAGCCATAGAACTATTCCCATCATGTTTATTAATAATTATTTTTTTAAACAAATTATCAGTATATGGATATTAGGGGTCTAAATTTTACAATTTAGTTTTCAATGTTAGTGAATAAACGCCACATGTGTTTTAACTTGATTTACCATTGTGTTTCAAGGTTGTTTTATATTAGATACTTGTCACAGATTTGGCAGATATTTAATTTAAAAGAATATTATGCATAATCGAACTCTCGATAACTCACACAAGCGTGTTTATAAACCTGTTACTATACCTAAAAAAATTAGTGCATGACGATCGCAATGCCTTTATACCATGTAAGCTATGTACCCTGAATTTTTCGTTCTATGCTGTTAGGGCATGAAAAGCTGTATGTACTCACCTGCACTACAAAATTAAAGAATAAAAAAAAAGAATTATGCATGTTTTGACAAACTCCCCTTCTCACGCGGGTTTTCCATGAGCTCTTGGAGGAGCCTTCTTGCATTTCTTAAGATGGTGGCCATCTTGTTCGCACAAACACAGGCAACAGTGTTTGGTCATCAAGTTTATGGAACTGAAAACGGACACAGAAACACCGCTGGACTTCCAGCATCACCTGCGTTCGGTTCTACAACACTTAGGAAGACACTGTTCGGCGGGAACGTTCCCACGAACAAGGGGAACAAGCTCCAGAGTAAGAATATTGACTAAATTGACTATGTAGTCGTAAGCTAGTCCTTAACTACACAACACGCTGTGATTGAGCCTATTGACGGCTCCACCTTTGTGAGTATAAGATATACTTATTTCTTGCTCTGCTGTATGGTACAGACAATATTGCACTATATATGTGTCCTGCTTAAGCCCTAGCTTACAACTACAAGAAAACTATACTAAAGAAGGGGAAGGTCGCCTTTACGGACCTGTGGGCATTCCATCCCTGAGCTAGGTCTATAGCTCAGGAGAATATGAGTGGTTCACTATATTATTTCAACCTCTCAGATTTGTTTAGCATATTTACACTATTGGAGCTTTATTTGTTTTCTAGGCAATCCTGCTTATTTTTAAATATGTTGGTTACCCAGATCGGTGCTATGAGGGGATGTAAATTAGGGGGAGTTTATGTATTTTTAAGGTATTTTTGGGGTGTTTGTGAAATGTGTGTTTTTGTGTGTCAGGAGATAATTGAATTTTGTACAGTTTCTGATTTAATTATCTCCCAGGCATAGGGGAGGGACTATCCTGTTTTCTGTGGGAGACCTATGGGCGTGCTTGTCTGTGTTCTGAAATGTATAAAAGCAGGCCATCTGGCAAGATTAAAGGTATTCCAGCTTGTACTCCCAGAATTATGTGTCGTCTGGTTACTGGGAGGGGAAAGGGCTAACCACTGTTCCAGTGTGGAGTATTCAACTGGGAAAGTACTTGTAAGGACTAGAGCTCCCAGGACTGAGTGTCGTCCAGTGCCTGAGGGTGGATAGAGCGACTTCCCCATTCGGCTCTAAGAGGGAGCGGTTCCAGGACCCCAGTCAAGGCACGGCAACTGAGGGCAAAGGTGCTGCGGTTTGTCCCCTGTTCCAGCTAGGAAGCGGTCCTTGGCAGAGGTATGCAGCCAGGGGTACAGGAAGCTCTGTTACACAACATAAAAACATAGAATGTGACGGCAGATAAGAACCATTCGGCCCATCTAGCCTGCCCAATTTTCTAAAATACTTTCATTAGTCTCTTTTATCTAAGATAGCCTTATGTCTATCCCACGAATGCTTAAACTCCTTCACTGTATTAACCTCTACCACTTCAGCTGGGAGGCTATTCCATGCATCCACTACTTTACTGTGTTGATTCCCTTTATGTATTTAAATGTTTCTATCATATCCCCCCTGTCTCGTCTTTCCTCCAAGCTATACATGTTAAGATCATTTAACCTTTCCTGGTGAATTTTATCCTGCAATCCATGAACCAGTTTAGTAGCCCTTCTCTGAACTCTCAATACTCTTCTGAAGATACGGTCTCCAGTACTGCGTACAATACTTCAAGTGAGGTCTCACCAGTGTTCTGTACAATGGCGTGAGCACTTCCCTCTTTCTACTGCTAATACCTCTCCCTATACAACCAAGCATTCTGCTAGCATTTCCTGCTGCTCTATTACATTGTCTGCCTACATTTAAGTCATCAGAAATAATCACCCCTAAATCCCTTTTCTCAGATGTTGAGGTTAGGACTCTATCAAATATTCTGTACTTTGCCCTTGGGTTTTTACATTCAAGATGCATTTTCTTGCACTTATCCACATTAAATGTCAGTTGCCACAACTCTGACCATTTTTCTAGTTTACCTAAATCATTTGCCATTTGGCTTATCCCATCAACCCTGTTACATATCTTAGTATTATAAGCAAAAAGACATACCTTACCATCAAGACCTTCTGCAATATCACTAATAAAAATATTAAAGATAATGGGTCCAAGTACAGTTCACTTAGGTACCCCACTGGTGACAAGCCCAAGCTTTGAATATACTCCATTGACTACAACCCTCTGTTGCCTGTCACTCAGCCACTGCCTTACCCATTCAACAATATTGGAATCCAAACTTAAAGATTTCAATTTATTGATAAGCCTTCTATGTGCAACAGTGTCAAACGCCCTACCGAAATCTAGGTAGCAATGTCTACTGCACCACCCTGATCTATTATTTTAGTTACCCAATCAAAAAATCAATAAGATTAGTTTGGCATGATCTCCCTGAAGTAAACCCATGTTATCTCTGATCTTGAAATCCATGTATTTTTAGATGTTCAACAATCCTATCCTTTAACATGGTTTCCATTACTTTCCCCACTACTGAAGTAAGGCTTACTGGCCTATAGTTGCCCGACTCCTCCCTACTACCTTTCTTGTGAATGGGCACAACATTTGCTAACTTCCAACCTTCTGGGACTACTCCTGTTAACAATGATTGGTTAAATAACCAATCATCTGTTAATGGTTAATGGTTTTGCTAGTACACCACTAAGCTCTTTCAATAGCTCTTTCAATAACTTTGGGTTCCTTTCCTTCATTTTCCTCTGTAAATATCGAACAAAAATATTAATTGAGGCAGTCAGCTAGACCTTTGTCCTCATCTACATACCTTCCTTCTTTTGTTTTTAATCTAATTAATCCTTGTTTTACTTTCCTTTTCTCATTTATGTATCTAAAAAAATTTTGTCCCCTTTTTTACTGACTGTGCTATTTTCTCTTCTGTGTGAGATTTGGAAGCTCTTATAACTTGCTTAGCCTCTTTCTGCCTAATCTTATAGAGCATTCTGTCTTCCTCACTGTAACAGATCGCCTGGCACCCCGACTGGGTACCTCCGTTGAAGGATGCTCCTAGCGCTTCCTGAGGACTCCAAGCACTCTGGCAGACACCACAATCACCAAACCGGAGAAACAAATAAATTCTCCCAAGCATATGAATGCTGTAGACAGTTGAATAGGAAACCATACGAATAGGTTTACCCTCATAGCAGTCAAACTGGAACAGCATACAATAAATCCTTCCCCCAATAATGAGACGACACTTCACTTTGAGGGTTAAACAGGAACTCCTGTGCTGGCACACCCAGCCTGGTTTTTATTACAGCCTTTCACATACAAGACCGCCCACAGGGAGGTATAAAACCACAGTTACATCCCACATATTCCCTCCCCTTATCCTGAGAGGAAACTCAATTACACATACAGTTAAAACATACTTTCTACCCAACTTTTATAACTTTAAAACCATACATCACATTCACATAAAATTACATATTCACAATCAATCCATTCAGGGGAACAACATATTAAAAAATGAATCCGACCAGGGGTTCAAAAGTTAGTAAAAGTATCTTTTGGGCCCTGGCTGGCACATGGCTATCTGGCTCAAACAGGTTTTACAGAGCCCTATATCCTGGAGACAATGGGGGAAAGTAATCCAATTATCCAGGGATAGAGGCAGACTCCATTGAGCACATGGTTGCAAAAAGACATAAAACACTTTAAAATACATAAAGTCACCTTTACACATAACACACAGACATTTCACATATCCCCAGATAGCTGGGATCTGAGCTCACAAAACTACCGAATAGCGCTCAGATCCTATTCACACAGTTCAACTGCCATGGAGCCGAAGTCTTTAACTACACGAATGGGCTCCATGGCATAGCTATCTGGGTTAACACATTCACATAAAGTCTGGTCCATAGTCCAAAGGCAAGAGGCGGGAAAGCAGCCCCCTCCAAGGACACGTGGCGAGGCCGGTTTCGCCACACTCACTCTGGTTTTTTTTTTATAATTACTAAATGCTAACTTTTTGTTTTTTACTATTTTGGCCACATCTGTGGAGTACCACAGTGGTTTCTTGAATTTTTTGCTTTTACTGAAAAGCCTAATGCAATTTTCTGTTGCCTTCAGCAATGCAACTTTTAAATAATCCCATTTCTCTTGGACTCCATTTAAGTGATTTAAGCGGCTCCTAGAATGCTACGCCTGGTCTTGGCAACTTACAGTATAACTGCTTAATGTTTTTATATATAGTATGTATTAGTACATCTATTGAATATGATCAAACTATGTCACTATATCACCAGCTCATGTGTAGCTCTTATTGATAGATTATAGAAAAAAAACTCTAATATTGTGATTGCCCCTGAAGAGGAAAGAGTTAATGCCTCTTCAAAAATTTTGTGTAGGCTAGGGTCAGGAAAAATGAGTGCAGTGTTAACCAACACATGCATACTATCAGCTCTGTAAACAAAGCAAAAAAAAATACTGATCTTAAACTCCTCGAAAAGTAGCACACAAAACCAGTTGTTAAGTTTTGAGAAATTAGATTTTAAAGAGATACCTTCTTTATTTGACCTTTTCAATTAAATGAATGTAAGAGATTCTGGCCCCTTACCTACACACATTGACACATGGGTGACCAGACAACAAGCCCTATTTAACATTGCTTGTGTTTAAAAAAATGCCATAATAAATATATGTGTGAGGTGTATCATCTAGCATCTTTAACTTCGAGACTGCCACGTGAAAGGATACTTTCAACAAGGATTTGATCTCCCTTCTGTAGATGTGAAAAAATAGCCAAATGACATGCTGATTATACCTGTACAATCTCTAGAAAGATGTTACAAGTGTTTAAGCAGCAGACTAATGGAAGAAGCAGGTGTTGCACATATTCACAAGTAACCTCCAGTAGAAAGAAATCCACTGGAGGGGTAAGGATCACTGTCTGCCTAAGACATCTATCCTATGACTTATGGGGCAAAGAAGATCTCTGTAAATTGTGCCTGGATAAGTGAAACGTGCATCTAATATACAATGAACATAAGGAGATTTGGGTCATTCCAACAGCTCAGCTGGATACTGATTTCAAAATGGGAGTGTTTAAGGTCCTTTTAAAGAATCTGATAATAGTAAAAGTATTGTGCAAAAGTAGTCGATTATGGGTAGAGGGTAGTAGATAGGCGGCGCCAATAATAAAGAGCAAAGTAGATTAAAAAATAATAATAATATAACCGAAAAGTCCAGTAGTAGAGTTCAAGAATGTCTTTTGGGGGACTGTATGTAGAAGCCAACGAAAATGTAGAATATGGGATAGCAGCTCCGTAAGTTGAAGATGTTGTTGCACTCCGTATGTGGAAATAAGAGAAACAACTAATGGTGCAGTATATTCAACAATCAGATGTTATTCTGGTAAAAGTCTTATATGATGCTACTCACGTAGGATTTATGGGATTGTGAGTGCCCTAATGTTGTTAACACTCATCTGCAGTCATTAACGTATCAATAAATATCAGATGTGATATTGTAATGCAAGCCACATGACTTTAGTAAAGATCAGAAGGGAGATGGACAAGATCCGGGGGGAGAAGAAAATTTGAATCACATGTCTGTGACTAAAGTGACTCTAAAACTTTAGCCTGAATTTTAGAAGAAGAACCCATGCTACAATCAGTTATGTTTATAAAGATCCACCATCATTGGGATACTTCAGCATCCACGTAGAAAAACCTTAAGAATAATAAAGCTTCACCAGCAGTGGGATATTGTTGCAGATACATTTTTACATTTTTGTTAATAAAAATTACTTTTGATTTGATTTTATATATAAATATTCAACATGCAATATTTGTGTTGGTATATTAAGTTTGGGCAGAGTGAATTTCCCCCTGTTTATTTAACTCATCCTGTAAGGTGTGTAGCATGTATTTCCGCCAAAGCCTCCTCGTCTTTAATTAAAAACTATGTGTGGATGTTATTGTAGCTGCCAAACAGGATCTAATTCTGGTTTTACATCAGCATGCTCTGCCTACTCTAATTAGCTGGTGTAGGAGTTTTGCAATTATTTGGTTTATATTTAAAAAATTAAACACACTCCAATAAAAGGGAGTGTCTTTTCCTGTAACATATGATGTAGCCTGGTCTTATTCACAGTTTTATATTTAATGCTAATGAATATCTGGGCAAATTTCCAAAACAGTCTTCCCCACACATAACAGATTGGAAGCTCTTCAGAGCAGACTCTGGGATATAAAACAGATTAATAGTTCCTCAAGTCTGTACTAAAGCATGTAAAATACTTTTACAAGACACTATGGCAGATAGGCCTTCTTCTGTTCCATAAAAAGATACTCTAGGCATCATAACCATTTCAGCTTATTCAAGTGGCTGTGGTGACATTGGTATGAGCTTATATGCAATTTAAAAAGTGTTATTCCTAGCTCTTTGACTGATAGGGATTGCAGGCGAACCTACAAGTTCCACTTTCAAGTCCTATTTTGTGAGTTTGCCATATTAGCCAAATGAAAAGATGCAGGCATGTTACATG
Source organism: Pelobates cultripes (assembly GCA_933207985.1). Taxonomy (NCBI): domain Eukaryota; kingdom Metazoa; phylum Chordata; class Amphibia; order Anura; family Pelobatidae; genus Pelobates; species Pelobates cultripes. Next base: position 92,257,725 of record OW240921.1, on the reverse strand, counting down.
GCCACCACAACCACTTCAACAAGCTGGTTCCTAATGATCCTCAAAAATAACTGCTTCAACTTGTAAAAGTCAACCATGACAGTAATCTGTATGCTAAAAACTCTATATGCCTGATGGGTATGTACACAGGCTTAAATTAATCCTTTTTATTACTTTATGTTGTTCTAAGTATCATTGTTCACTACATTCATGGGAACTTTAACCATATGTGAGATTTATACACTGATCTTCCACAATATTAAAACTACATGCCTAATATTATGTAGGTCCCCCTCGTGCTGCCAATACAGATCTGATGCATTGAGGCATGGACTCCACAAAACCTCTGCATGTATCCTGTGGTATCTGACACAAAGACATTATCATCAGATTGAGATCTAATGCAACACCTTGAACTCTTTGTCATTTTCCTCAAACCATTCCTAAAATTTTTTGCAGTGTGGCAGGTAATATTATCTTGCTGAAAGAGGCCACAGTCATCAGGGGCATCATAGCCATGAAGAGGTGTACTTGATCTGCAACAAATAGACATGTGCACCAGTGAAATTTTCGTTTCGTATGAATGATTTCGTACTAAATAAAAATTTAATTTGTCAATTCCGAATTTCGTCCATGAATCATTCATTTTCGAAACAATTTGTTAAAAAATAATTTGTTTTCGTCCATTAGGACAATAAGAGGGGACCTGGCACAGGTGGGGAACATAAATAACTAAAATGGGGGGGACATAGTGCTCCCCGTGCCCCCACCCATAAGCGGCAGGTGGAGACACTAATTAATTAAAGGGGGGACCTAATGTCTCCCCTGGTCCCCACCCATGAGCTGCAGGTGGGGACCCCAGATAAATAAATAATGGGGGGATCTAATGTCCCCCCTGTTCCCCACCCATGAGCGGCGGGTGGGGACCCTAAATAAATAAATAATGGGGTGGACCTAATGTCCCACCCAGGACCCCACCCATGAGCGGCGTGTGGGGACCCTTATTAATTAAAGGGGGGACCTAATGTCCTCCCCAGGTCCCCACCCATGACTGGTGGGTGGGGAACCTAATTAATTAAAGGGGGGACCTAATGTCCCCCCTGGTACCCACCCATGAGCGGTGGGTGGGGGCCCTAAATAAAAAAATAATGCGGAAACCCTAATATCCCCCCCAAGTCCCCACCTAATGTCCCACCTGGTCCCCACCCATAAGCGAAGGATGGGGACCATAAATAAATAAATAATGGGGGGGGACCTAATGTCCCCCCAGGTCCCCACCCTTGAGTGGTGGGTGGAGACCCTATTAAAATAAAGGGAGGACCTTATGTCTCCCCTGGTCCCCACCCATGAATGTCTGGTGGGGACCACAAATAATAAAGTGACTAGGGTTCCCAAGCCCCTAGTCACTCCTCCCCCAATAAAAGTACCCTACCTACCCCACTCACCCTAATGATAGTGAGGGGGGGAATAAATTAACCCTGTAAAATAAAATGTCATACTTACTATTTGATTTCTTCTTTTCTTTTGCATTGCAACTGTTAAAATAAAAAAAAAATCTGAGCGAAAAATAAAAAATATGCCCCCCCAAAAAATCCTGATGGTAAAAAATAATCCTTCTTCACCCATGAAGGGCACGGCGCAGAATGAGCTCCGCAGGGTGGGAAAAGGCTTATAAAGCCTTCCCACGACTTGCAATTAGGCTAAGAGCTCTCTGATCTGACGTGCATCAATGAGCCGTGGGCACCCATGACCGGTTCACTGATTGTCCTTTCTTGCACCACTTTTGGTAGGTACTAAACACTGCATACTGGGAACACACCACAAGACTTATGTAAGTGTAAAGATATGCAAAACATACTTTCTTAACCTGGAGAAAATGATAATTAAAAAAAAAGTAAAGCGGCCTGTTTTCAGTGCACATTCCAGCACACCCATTTATTTCAAGGGAATTACAGCGCCCTGTTTACATTCATTCTCCACATCTGGGGATTGCCTTCTGTCGTGACATTGTTGATGATGTATAATGTAGACTAGTATGAGGAGAAGCCTTACAAAATAGCAAAATGAATAGATTGACAGACAGTGATAACTTAATTTCATTATCCTTTCAATTGTTGTTGTCATACCAGAGAGTATGATGGAAGACAGAGGAATTTGAATTGTCACAAATAAGATTAGTTTTATATTATTGCTTAGTGTTTCTATTTGACTCTGAACTCATACCATGCACATGTAAAAGACACACACATGCAATTTTCCACCCAGTGGAAGCCGACCCTAATAAAATGGTATCTGATGGATTAAAATCTAAACACTATTTCATGCATGGATAAGTCGGAAAAAAAAGACAAACAGTGCAATGGACAATGGATTCACACACTAATATGTATCAAGAGGTGCTTTATAGGAGACTTGTAGAAGAAGCCTATTTTGATAATTATTAGATCTTATTCTGATAATTTTATTATAAATACCTCTTTTTGTCATATATAAAACTGCACATTAACAACAACAACTTATACCCTACGAGGTCTGAGCAGCCGCTACGTCTTGGTTGGCCTCTACAGCAAGCCTGTTCCACTGATTTGTGGGTATGCCAAAACACACAGTCTGGAGAAATGTTTGAATTAAACAAAGTCAAACAAAACCAGGTTGCTCCAGCATTCAATGATAAAGTTGTAACTAAACAAATCTTGAAGCACTAGGTGTTTCAGAATCCCCATACATACCTCCCAGATAAACCTTTTCCATGTATGACTTGCAATTCCGCATAATTGTATTGTAGAAATAGAAGATCATTTGGGTTCTGTTCAAATGCAATAGTTTGCAATGCATTTCTTTAACTTCTATATTATAAAAAAAAAAAAATATATATATATATATATATATAAAATGGTCATATATTTATTGTGAATACAGTCCCATTAAAAAATGTTGTATATTAAAAGGATACAGGTCTGAAATGTTTCATTTCAAAGTTGGTTTGTCAATATATATATTTGTTTTTTATTTCTAAGCAAAACAAACCTGAATTTAGACCACAGAGATCCTCGTATTGTCCATTTTGCTTTAGTGACATATTACATCCTGTAGAGAAATATATTTGTATGTGCTCTATTCTGTCTCTCTGCATAGTTTCATACTTGCAGAGTAATTGTAAATAGTTTCTCAAAAACTGCAATAATTAACAATGCAGGATTAAGGGGACAGGGTTGCTGTAACCAGGCCACTTCAATAAGCTGAAGTGGTCTGGGTGCCTATAGTGTTCCTCTAAATTTAAAAATTCACATTGAATTCCTGAAAAATCTCACTTTAATGAATAATCCTGAAACATCAATAATGTGAGCATGGTTAGAGGAAATAGCTGATCTGTGCAAATTAATGGTATGATAAGCCTTACCAGAATCATTCTAAAAGAATACAAAATGCATGACATTGTCTTCCTTGGAATGCATGGGATCACCAGTCCTTTCCATGCACCAAAGTAGCCAAAGTTTCCAGGCTGATCTGTAATTAGAACCCCAATATGTTTTTAGTTGACTCTAAAGTTCGGTATCAATGTCAGGAAACCTGAAATGAGACATGCCACTAAACTCAATACGGATATTTTCCACAGATGAAAGATTCCGGACGGATCACGAAGATTATTCTGCTGAGCAGGTAAAATTTTCAGGAAAATCGATTAGCATGCTCAATAGTTGAGAATACCAGGGTTGCATTGGCCCCCTTGGCACAATGAGAACTATTGTCTTCATGTGTGTAGGAGAGCTTGAGAGATCACAGCAAATAGAGGGAATGATTCCCTTGCAGCAATCTTTAAGGAAGTCATCTTAGCCCCCCTTGGGTTCCAGTCAAGAACTAAAACACCAAGCAAGTTGGCGATTTAGATGCAACGCAAATAAGTTGAGTGAAAACAGACCCCACAAAATGAGTTGGTGAAAAATTATGGCATTCAACATCCAATCACTGAAATATACCAGAAAACCTGAATACCGATCAGATACGGTGTTGGAAGATACTCAAATAATAGTGTTCAAATCTAGACAAAAGTGCCAAGGTATTTGGCAATATCTGCTAGTGTCTTGGATTTGGTTTCTCCCACGTGGTACACATATTCAACCAGTTATACATTGTCCATATAGGGGAGCCAGAAATATAGCTTGTATAGAAGCTGAAAGAAGACCCACTATGCGAGCTAAGGATCCTATGTAGATCATCTGTTTGTTGAGAAGCAAATCCATTTCTTTGCAGATGATTTTGAGTTTCCTGGAAGGAAGATTCAGAGATGCAGTTTGAGAGTTTACTAGAAATTCTAAAAATTGTGGCCTCCTAAATGGGAAGCTGAATAGATTTCTTCTCGTTGATGATGAAACCTAGATGCATGGGCAGAGAGATAGTCCATTGCATGTGTGTATAAATAGAACATCTTGAGACATTATAAGTTATATTGTTATATAATGTTGTCTACGTAAATAATAAACCAAACCCCCAATGCTGTGTAGTAGAGAAACTACAAGTTTGAACAACTTGGCAAAGCACCAAGAAGCAGAAAAAATACCAAATAGCAAACAAGTAAATTGCTATTTCCTGTCTTTCCTTATAAATTGGAGAAAATGTTGGTATTATGGATGTATTAGGACCAGAAGATATGTGTCTTTCAAATCTGAACATTTGGCCCCTTCTTTTCCCTGCCACCCCCCAAGGTCTTTGATAAAAACTCTCCAAAAAAAAAAGTCGGTCTGCAGCTGGGCTTAATTCTCATGTTAAAGTATGCATAAGCTGCGGGTCAATTTTCCTTCAAATTGAGCATCTACATTCATTAGACATAGCACAATTAAAGTTGTCTAACAGCCAAACGACTATTTGAATCCAGCCACTCATAAGTCAGAATCAACTGTAAAGCCCCTTTTTCCTATTTCCTCAATGAGTTCCATTATTCTAGCTAGAGGACCAGCAATGTGTAAAAGTTTGTCCTGACAAGATTTCACAGATCTGTCAATTCCTCTGTCAGGGTTCTTCCCAGATTTAGTTAGAAATTGGTAGGATCCAATTCTAGGGTCTGCAAAACTTTTTGAGGTAGCATAGGTCTAGGGCAGCAGTAGGCAACCTTTGGAACTCCAGATGTTGTGGACTACATCTCCCATAATAATCGTACAGTCTTAATGCTGACAAAGTATCACAGGAGAGGGAGTCTACAACATCTGGTGTGCTGTAGGTTGCCTACCCCTGGTTTAGGGCATTGATCCTGTAATTTATTCTGCGCGGCTTGGTCAATTGGTTTCCTTATACAGAGCTCCATAAATTTACTTATTGGGGAAGCAGGGACTCACTTGGAGGACCAAGGGTGTTTAGTATGGTCTCGATAGAAAAAGGGATTCCCTTTTGACTTGGTTCTGCAGTGTCAGCATTAGAGCAATCATTAGTTTGTGGATGAAGAGTTACTTGAGGAAGTATGAAAGAAATAGGGTTTCCTTTTAAATATAGCCTTCCTAGATGGTTTATCTCGGCAACTGAATGGTAGTTTCCACAATGCATCAGGGAACAAAATATACTACAGTAAAGTCAGACAATCGGGCAATAAGTGTGTGCAAATGCGTGCCAATGCACACAGCAAATAATAAACTATATACTAATATAGAGTTAAAGGGTAACTCTAGTCACCAAAACAACTTTAGCTTATTTAAGTAGCTTTGGTGTATAAATCATGCCTATGCAGTCTCACTGCTCAATTATCTGCCATTGAGAAGTTTAAAACCTTTGTTTATGCAACCCTAGCCACACCTCCTACATGTGACTTACACAGCTTTTCTAAACACTTCCTGTAATGAGTCAGCTGATTAATTTAAAATGTCTTATCTCCTGCTCTGTTAGACCCTGCACTTGCCTCTTATATTTAATTCAAGTTCAATTTACAAAGCAGGAGATAAAATCTTTTAGAGTAAGTGAACATCTGAGGAACATCCATTTTGTTTTCATGCAGGCTGTGTCAATCAGTTTCTGCACAGTACATGGGTGGCAGCACATTTCAAAGTTCTCTGTGCACAGCTTCAGTTCTGCTTATGGTTGCAACAGCAACAAAAAACTGTTTTCATGTTAAAAACAAACATCTAAAATTTTAAAAAAGTATGTATGGACCATCATATAAAAACGTTTATAATTCAATAACATAAAAAAAAGAAAATTCAAAAAATGTTGACTAGAAGACAATTATACAGTCAATAAAGAACAATTGTCCAAGTTAAGGGCTATTATATGTAATTAAACCCCGGGATTAGTTATTTCATTTTGACAGAATTTACTAGGCTGTCTGCCATTCCAGGGTAAATCCAGTTCAGGCAAGTCCTAATTAATCCTATTTTATCCACAGAAGAATGTATTCCTCTTAATAATAATTTAAGCTACCTGTCTACTTATATTCACTTTATGTAGGCAGAAATTATCTCCCCGTCAGATCAAAATAGTTAAGTCACAGGACTTTTCACTAAACAGGGAATTGTAGTGAACTAAAAAACTAGATTGTAAAATTCGGCACATCTTTTAAAGCCAACAGATTAAGAAATTGGAGAGACATCATAAAATGTACTTGCAATCAAAAATATTACATGAAAAATTACTAGTTTGATTAGCTGCAAGAACAAAATTCAAAGAGTAAATATAAATTGGTAGAAAATACATGAATATTGTAATGCAGAAGCAGGAGGAAGGGCTTACAGGGATATTTACATTCTGTTTTTTTTTTTTGTGCTAATTAAGATTCAATAATACCAAATATGGAGCGTGGAAATACAAGGCTGATGAAAAAGTTCTGTTGTTTAAAGCACTGACTGTAGTACCTGTTTAATCCAATTACACTGTCAGTTTACAGCAAGGTAAACTTAGACTTTCATCCGTCTAAGGTCAATAACATTAGTGTTATTATAAAGGTTGAACTTGATGGTCGCGAATCTTTTATCAGCCTATGTATCTATGTGACCATGTCTTTGCATTGGGTAAAGGCAACATATTTTAAAACTGTCTGTTCAACTGAAGTATTTTTGCAACAACAAAAAAAATTATTATCAGAATAAAGTATGAAAATGAGATCTAATGTCATCTTTTTTCCTTTTCGTTCTTTTTTTTTTTAATTTTTAAATCAAAATCAGCTATAAGTTGCCAATGTAGGAGATATTTCATTTGTACAATATTTCATGATACCTATTTCTCAAAGCAATCACATCATTTTAATTTAATTCCACTTGTTTTATTTAGTCCTTTATTATAAGTATCTCCTGAAAACCCTTAGGGAAAAAGAAAATATATATATACACATGGAAGAGAGAAGTAATGCATGTCTTTCAGTAAAAGTTTAACGGTGATCTAACTGAGCAATGGAGTCTTGCTTAAAATCCATTGCACAATGGTGCTATGGTAATGCCTGGACAGCAATGTTGTCAAGCAATTAATTTAATTTTTAAATATTTTATTTTTAAATCAGTAAATCCCAAAGTTTTTTGTTTTTTTTTAAATACCCACTCGCACGTATCATATTCCACCAATATAGGTGACAGAAACATATCTGCACAAGTAGGTAGATGAGGAAAAGTTTATATTTGCAGATAAAAACCCTTTTATGTTACACCATATAATAAATGCAAGACAACGACTAAGTTACCTCCATAGCCATCAGTTAGAAATAGATGATGACCTAACTCTACAGATTATAGGTCAAATATTGTGTTAAATGTTTTTTAAACTTACGTACTGTTGAAATACACATATAGTTATGTTTCTCTTCTACATCTGTTTTATATGTTTCCTTTTTTGTATTGTTAATTTTTGTATGTTTTGTACATTACATTTATGGAGTTATATGGCCTTTTTCTGCATTTATATGATCTTAGTGTGTTACAGATTTGCAGTTTAATGTCTTTAATATTATCATTATGAGGATTGTTTGATATTTTTTATGTTCCCTTATTGTGTAGGGCTTTGCAGTATCTCATTGACTTACTAATTCCTTTCGGGTACATTGATTTGCTTAGATATTTTAAATATGAACTTGAAGACAAGAATGGGTGGGACTGACAACTTGGGTGTGACAGAGGTAGGACATGTTTTCTATTCAGATTAATCCAATGAAATGAGGGTGAATACATATGTGACAGGAGAATAATTGAAGACGATTCGCGATATACAATGCAATCGTTTCAGGTTGTTTATTCATTTTGCATAATATTTTAAAGAATCCTGTTAGACGAAAGACGGGTTCTGTTGCTAAGATATGAGATCTCAGATTAGGAGGCATGTTCTACAATTGACTCCTTTACCTACCATTTGGATGTACTAGACATCAGGTAGTCATAAATTGTCTCAAATGTTACCCATCGTATCCAGTGTCAGGAGGTATGTTATACGCAATTTGTGTATCGGATATTTGCGTTTAGGCACTATTTCAAATTCACTACCTTTATTACTACATTGGGAGACTTCTTACAGGGTTATTTAATAAAGCAAGATTTTCCAAGATTTTCCAAAGTGAATTCCAAAAGTTAGGCCAATGTAGCCAAAGTCAATTATGTATTCAGTTTTTCTATTTTGGTCTGAAACATGAAATTCACTTTGAATCTATCCTGATTTTCTTGCAATTCTCCCTTTCGTGAATAGCTCTGTTTGTCTTTAACTATAATTATAATCTCTACTTTATACCTTTATGATTTTTTTTAATATTTATAATATTCTTCATTTTCAAAAAAGTATACAAAATGATTTATAATCTCAGATTATCAGATATATTTATTTTTGTTTATTGCTATTTTACTATACTATGTAGCAATGGTTTATTGTCAGAAGTGCTATATCATTGTACCACAACAGCAAAGTCTTCAAGCAGGCTCCTGGGGTAGTTAACATGAGTCTGCAATGGGGCCAATCTGCATTAACATAGAAATACACATCTAGTCCGAGTAAAACTGTTAAAAGCACACTATAGTCACCAGAACAGCTACAGTTTACTGTATTTGTTCTGGTGAGTAGAATGAATCATTCCCTTCAGGCTTTTTTTAGTAAACACTGTCTTTTCGGAGAAAATGATGTATTTACATTACAGCCTAGGGATAATTCCACTGGCCACTCCTCATATGGCTACAAGAGGTGCTTCCTGGGGCACTGCTGCACACTGTGCAGTACTGCTATTCAGTGTCTCTACCCTCTGTATGCAGTCACTGAACTTCAATTCATCTCTATGAGGTGCTGATTGGCCAGGGCCATGTTTGACTAGTGCTGGCTCTGCACCTGATCTGCATCCTTGACAGTCTCAGCCAATCATATGGGGAAGCATTGTGATTGGCTCACGGAATCATTTTTGATGATGTCAGCCAAGCAGGCAGGTCAGGGGCAGAGGCAGCAGCTGCAGACTTGATTACAAGTAAGATGTTACTATATTTAGGTGGTAAAGGGCACAGGGGGACTAGATGGTGGTTTTAACACTATAGGGTCAGGAATTCACGTATGTGTTCCTGACCGTACGGTGCTCCTTTAAGAACAAAGAATAAAGAAAACTAGATCAACTCAGAGTGATCTGCCTAAGTTCAGAATATGAAGAATATTGATGGTTACAAGTTATTTAAAATTATGAAATTGCAGTTTAAATTGTTTGGAATAGAGCTTTTTTGTAAGCGGACTGCAGAAATAGCACAGACAAAAGCTGAAAATCTGACACAATTTATTTGTCTTTTTATTCTTTGTTCTTTTTAAACTGGTTGGTTACATTTATACTATGATTTGGAGTATTAGTGTTTCTGCTCATGCATGAGTTTTGTGATTTAATGGGGTGAGGATAAGTAGTAAACAGCAAAGATCTTAGAACTTTTTAATTTAATTCTACTTTCCCTTTCAGGTCGCACTGAGTCACACATGGTCACTGCTCCTGTCGTGTAAATGCACACATTCAAGAATCAATATGTCATGTAAAAGAAAAAACATGCAACAATATGACACAACAATATATGTAGTTGCATGTGATTGCATTGCACTTGGTGCACTAGCGTAGCAATTTAGCTTCACAATATTATATTTAACTCATACATGCGTGATTGTATTTTGCTGATGTATAAGAAGGATCCTGCAGGAGCCTCCATAGATCATGACGCATGATAAACAAGGTCTTTTGTCAAGTTTTGTCAACCTGGGTTATGGCCATATGGCAAAGAAGTCACTATTTTGTCTTGTGATCTCATTTGACAGCGTTAGAATTTCAGTGAGATTTCAATACAGTCAGTATGTATATGTCATAGAGATTATCTCCATGAATACATTTTTGATAACAGAGCCATTTTAACGTAAAGCGGACAGGAAGGCTCTTCCTTTTACAATTATGCTCTTCCATTTACCGTTATGCTGTTTGTTGTTTTTTTAACACCAGGCATCAATGCTTTTCAATGATTATCTTCTTACTAAGCTATTTTTCCATAAGATCACGCAGGGTAAGTAACAAGCCATTTTCCCTGTCGTTCCACTCAAACCCAGGACAATGTTTAACACATTGAAAAGGAATACTGTCTATGGGAAATAATATTCTGGGTTTTTATATAGTACAATGTTTACATAACTGGATGGCCAGATGTTGACAAGGAATCAGACCAGAGACAGGACCGTAAATGTTTACACAAAAAAAGGCGGCAGACATTGCCGTATACTCTCTCAGGTTCTCATTTCATTTACATTAAGAGCCTGTTAGCTAATCTGAATTGGTCTGAACGCCCTCTCCCAACACAACAGAGGCACACCCAACTGTAACGATGTAGAAACAAGAGGAGAGGAGAAATGTACATATACAATGAGCAGTATAAACATTTCAAACTATAGATCAGTCCGTAGATTTTCTTAACAATGTTAAATCTATCCTTATGTGTGCCCAGGAAATCTGGAGTCTGGACAGGGCATTACGGTACATAGTTTTTTGAACTGGGGTTGGTGATTAACCCATTCGATAAGTACGTTAGTCTTTAATTACAGGAGCCCATAATTTCAAGACAGGAGGCTAGCTTTCAATCTCCTAATCAGACTTCATAGTATTTCCCAAGCAAGTAAGAAGTGAGGAGAGGGGGAAGGGGGGAGCATTACAAGGAGTGGGAACAGGCTTCACTCATACCTGGTACACTGTCCTGATAGGCTTCCCTTTTTGCTGCTTTTCACAAGCAAACAGACAGACAAAGGAGGAAACATGAAATGCATTCAGACAGAGAGTGATGGTGTTTAAAACAGAGATACAGATGAGAACATGATGGCATAGAATGAAAAAGAGGAGAACAAAGACAGAGAAAGACACAGATAGAGATAGAAGAGAACAAGAAGGTAATAAGAGACACACACAAAAAGGGGGTAGAGAGGAAGACTGAGACCTAGATGAAGAGACAAACAGCGACAGAGGGCATAAGACAAAGAGACATATTAGAGGATGACCAAGACATAAAAGATAAAAGAGAAAACGAGAAAAAATGAGAGTGGGGGAAACCGGTAGACAAAGAGGGATACAAAGACATAGACAGAAACACACAGGCACAGGAAGACAGATACAGATCAACAGTAAAATGAAAACAAATGGAGACAGAAAGCGAGACAAAGGTCAGTAGAGAGATTTATACAGCATCCAACAATGATTTTATTACCGGCAACGCAATAACCCTTAAGAAATAGATTTACTAGGATATTGATTTAATTGATTCATTTTTAAACTTTTTATTCCTTCCTTTTGTGTTATTGCATTGAGACCATGAGCAAATATCTGAGCTTTTGAATATATTTCTCCTTCAAACCACCAGTATTAACACTTCATCAGCAATGTCTGTTCCATATGTGAATGAAGTTTATAAACTGCATGTGGCTTAATATATTATTTGATCCCTTTGTTCAATATAACTTTCCACATAACATTTTAAATATCTCACATGGGATACGGAACCCCCTTAAAACCAATAAGCTACTGTTAATATATTTTTTGAAAAGCACATAATTATTCTGTAAAACATCAGGTCCAAAGGGAATATCACCATGTGCCATATTGTTTTTAAATTCAATTATAATTAGTTTGGTAAAACTATTAATGCCACAAGATCCCTCAATGGGAACATTTTACAAGTACATTTATTTGCTCAAAATTGCCATAATTTGGTTAAGAATCCAAATAACAGTAGATTCATTCTTGGTAAATGCAGACAGGATATATTTTAAGTATCTTTCCTAATTCATAGAATTAATGGCTTTATGCCATTGTACAAGGAAATTCACTTCTTATTTACAGTAATGTGATCATTGAGAAAGCTCCTTTGTCTATGTCCAATCATTCTAGTTGATTTATGTAGTAAAACTTTTACAAAACCCATAGATAAGCTAATTAGCTTGGATGATCCATTTTGCGAGGCCACATGAATTGAAGTTGTCTCTTGTCTGCCTGTCCATTTTCTTACTCTCAAAATTAATTTGCTTCTAAATATTTTAATTTGCTAGTACACATGTGGCCTTTACTAGTCACAAGACAGACACTTACTTGTCAAACCGTGAGCAATGCCAATACATGTACAATATAATCTTATCCTGACTATTTTAACATGATGCCTTCAGAATGTTTTAATGTATGTGGGGACATTTTTGCCAACCTCTACAGGAAAAAAGTTCCACTGATCAAATAAATGAAAATCAATCCTGAACCCATTTTCAGAACAATTATAGCGGAGCATAGCAGTCTTGTGTCTTAAAGTTTAAATCCTATTTAGATTTCCATTGAAATAGCATTTATTTTCATTGGTGGGCATTGTTTGTTTTTAGTATAGCAGAGGTTGCTTTCAAATATTAATGACACAATCTCAGGCGTCTCTTTGACACCATTAACTCTCTTCTTTGCTTTGCTATGGCCACCCCCAAACTAACCTAACAGCCAATAGCTTTGCATGCTGCTTTAATGACAAGATTGATTAGCTTAGAAAAGAATTATCCCTACCTTGCCGTTCTCTTTCTCAACCACACGTAGATCATGCCTTCCTACCCTTCAGACTTCCCCCAGCTACTGAACAAAAGGTAGCTGCGCTTCTCCTTTCCTCTCACCCCACCACTTTCCCGCTTGATCCTGCCCCATCTCACCTTATCAGATCTCTCTCCCCTTGTGTTGTGCCTTCCTTAACACACATCTTCAACTGCTTTCTCTTCTGGCATTGTCCCTGCTGACCTTAAACATGCCGCTGTAGTACCTATCCTGAAAAAAACATCTCTCAACCCATCCTTCCCCTCTAACTATCATTCCATATCCCTATTCCCCTTTTCCTCAAAGCTTCTGGAAAGACTTGTCTTTACCCATATGTCTCACTTCCTCAGTTCCAACTCTCTCCTTGACCATCTTCAATCTGGCTTCCGCCCTCTTCACTCTACTAAGACTGCTCTTACCAAAGTTACTAATGACCTAATTGCAGCTAAATCCAAAGGTCACTACTCCATACTAATTTCTCTTGGCATCTCTGCTGCCTTTGACACTGTTGATCATGCTCTCCTTCTTCAAACTCTTCAATCACTTGGTCTCTGTGACTCTGTCCTCTCATGGATTTCCTCTTATCTCTCACAACGCTCCTTCAGTGTCTACTTTTCTAATGATACCTCCTTCCCTCGTCCTGTCTCGGTTGGAGTCCCCCAAGGCTCTGTCCATGGTCTCCCTTTATTTTCTCTTTATACTGCCTCTCTAAACTTATTACCTCATTTGGATTCCACTACCACCTGAATGCAGATAACATCCAGATATATCTCTCCTCCCTAGACCTCTTCACTGCTGTCATGTAACGTGTCACTGTTTGCCTTTCTTCCATCTCTGACTGAATGTCCTCCCGCTTTCTGAAACTCAATCTCTCTGAAACTGAGCTCCTTGTCTTTCTACTCCTAATACTGATCCTCTTTTTTCACTCTCCCTTCAAGTTAGCGGTATCCACATAAGTTCATCCTTGCAAGTGCGCTGTCTTGGAATCATAATTGATTCTGGCTTCACCTTTCAGCCTCACATCCAGTATGTTGCCAAATCCAGTAGATTCCATCTTAAAAACATAGCCCACATCTGTCCCTTTCTTACGCAAGATGCTACTAAGGAGCTTGTCCATGCTATAGTAATTTCCTGCATGCATTATTGTAACCCTTTCCTAATTGGTCTTCCCAAAAGCTGTATTGCCCCGCTACAGTCTTTAATGAATGCTGTCGCCAGACTAATTTTCCTCTATAGTTGGTCCTCTTACACCTCACCCCTCTGTCAGTCCTTACATTGGTTTCCTGTATCCTATAGGAGTCAATTAAAAGTACTAACCCATACCTATAAAGCATTGAACAATTCTAGCCCCATCCAACATCTCTTCACTGACTCATACTGTAGGTATGCTCCTTCTTTGTCTCTCTACTCTGCCTGTGGCATTCTCTTGTCCGCTGCTCGCAATCGTACGGCCAATTCATGCTTGCAGGACTTCTCGCGGGCGGCTCCCTTCCTTTGAAATAGCCTGCCTACCGCCATCAAACTCTCCCCTAGTCTCCAATCATTTAAGAAGTGCCTGAAAACCCATCTCTTTAGGAAAGCTTATGGCCTACCAGAGTAACCTCTACCTTACCTACCTGTAATAATAATACAAATGCTACAAACACCCAGAGATGGAGTAGAATTTATCGCAGTCTCAGTAAAAAAACAAAAACAAGGAGCAATAGAGTACTGAGAATGGACAACAGCTCAAGTAGCCTGCCCTTTGTGGGCCCCTGCTCAAATCTCAAGCTAGTTTTAGCTCACCTTTTGCCATTGCAAAAAGAACTAGAACCATTTGCATATCATACTGATCCCACCCAAAAGGGCGGTCCAGATCCAAAATGTAGGCAGTATCTCTGCACAAGGTATACAGCAACCCCAGCCTTGTTAGGCATTGTCAGTGAGGTATAGTCTATACTCTTCTAGGCACCGTGAGAAAGGGGTCCACATCTGGATTACCTTTTGAACTTGGGAAAAGCAAAAAAAACAAGGTACAAGAGAGTACTGAGAACAGACAATAGCTCAAGTAGTCTGTCTTTCAGGGGATCCCTGATCAGATCGCAAGCAGGTTTTAGCCTATCTTGTGCCATTACAAAAATAACCAGGACCATTTATCAGACTGATCCCACCCAAAACGGCAGTCCAGATATTATCTGAATGTTTGATATAAGAAGCCCCTACTCAAGCATGCTTTTTGTATCAAATTATTCAGATATAGATACTTTATTCCCCATGCCTGAAACTCTTGACGTCACTTAATAACTCCAAATGTTTACAAAATGCGCATGGCTCAAAGTCCCAACACAATTGCAACAAGTTCCATTGTAAATAAATGTCCCACTCTCCTTGTACGTGAAAAAAAAAAATATATATATTTTTTTAATTCATTCACAAAGCAATAGCGATAATGAATTTCGTTTTAGTTATGAGTACCAGGATATCAGACCAGAAAGGAATAGTACAAGATAAATACTGGAAAAGGTAATCACAAAGCTAACCACATGAAGACAAACATCAGCAGGAGTATCTGTACATGCACATACAATGATTAGAACAGAATAACAAGAGCCAGGCGCCAGAATCAAGTTGACATATTTAGCAACGCAGACAAACATCTGATATGTTTATTATGGTCAAAATAACTCAGGAAATTGTTTTGAAACGTATTGTCTAAGATTGTTATTGCCTGTCTGCCTAATATCCCTTATAATATTTACTCAGTTGAATATATTGAAATGCCTCTATAAGCCAAAATGTACTTAGCGGCGTGAAATTAGTTAGTATCATCTACATGATTAATAATAAGAAATACTAATATTGATCGTACCAAATTGCTTACTTTTTGGATGGTAAAACACATAATTTAAAATATAAAAGAGAAATCTTTCAAAGTGCATGCAAAAAACTATTCTCAGAGAGTGCTTTGTACTAACTTTGTACATCATCGTTCTGTCCTGGGGCCCTTCCCTTTTTAATAATATTATTTATGCCAGTACCGGAATTAAACAGAATTCAGATGACATAATAATGTTTGATTGGGTTTAAAGAGCAAGAGAGGAGTCAAACGTCAGATGATAAATATCTGGGATCTTAAGTGTTTATGGCACATAAAACCCAGATAGTTATTACAGCCTTGGTAGCACTTTGCTTACAAGAAATAACTTTGAGAAGGGAGTTAAAGGAACACTATAACGTTAGGAGTACAGATATGTATTCCTAACGCTATAGAGCCCTAGTCACCATTTAGGTGACTAGGGCCCCGTTCTGTGGCGAATAAATGGTTACTTAACCGTATGTGCATGCGCGGCCAGAGGCGCGCACGCATTTAAACCCGCCCATAGGAAAGCATGGGTTGTTGTTTGATTCATAAAAAAGTTTTTGATATAAGAAACTTTTTTTTTATATATGAAGTCTTTTGTTATTAAAATCTGAATAATTATATGTTCAATTTATATCACATTTTTGTATATTAATTTTTACCATTAATAGGGAATCTTTGATTGAAGGTAATATAAATAAATAATCTAATATTGCCATCAAGTAGAAATATTCACTGTAACGGACCGTTTTCCCCACAAGAGGTTAAAAACCGTTTAGGCGATCGTCCCCTTTCAGAGATGCAGGCAGAGCTACTGTAGAACACCAAACTCCCGAACCGCCAATAAGGGAATGCTCCAAACTCCCGAACGGCATACAAAGTAGCACTCCAAACTCACGAACTAGAACCATATGAATAGCTGCTAGCAGACGAATAGGAAAAGCATCCAAGCGGCTTACACTCCTAGCAATCAGTCTCTATCAGCATTCAGTAAATCCCCCCAAAGACGAGACAAGGCTCCGTGTTGAGGGTCAAGCAGTGGTCTGTTTAATGAGGTCTACCTGCCCAGTATTTATGCAGGTCTTCCACCTGGTGGACACTCCCCTATGGGACCAAATGGGAGACTGTGACAAGGGACAGACAAGTAGCCAAATAGGACACACAGTCACATTGTATTCCCACAATGCATCCTGGCTTCCTCCCGTCTGCCCTGGAGATAATTGAGAAGTAATTCAATTATCTCCCAGGACAAAGGCAAATCCACTATATGACACACATTACAATAAAACTATACATTTAACATATCCCCAGATAGCTCAGGTCTGAGCGCACATTATTAAGCAAATGGTGCTCAGACCACACGAATACAGTTCAATCGCCATGGAGCCAAAGTCTTTACAAAGTTAGTTCTCATACGAATGAGCTCCATGGGATTCCTATCTGGGGTATAATACAGTCAGGTAAAACTACCGAACACCGGGCCGTTCGTGCACTCCCGCCGAACAAGAAGGGAGGTCGGCGGCTTCAGCGGTGTTCACGCCAAACTGTGTCCGTTTTTAGTTCCATGAGTTAGCGCCGAACACCGCTGTGCGTTCGCGTGTTTAAAATGGCCGCGACCTCGTGTTCGGTATACGAATGGCAGCCACCCAGTATTCGTCAATTAAGCTGCGGTTAACCGCAGCTTCTGGGAGGCTAATTGCCGGCACACTCCAGCTCCCAGGTGGTCTAGTCATTCGTGCGGTTGTTCGGTAGATTGAATCTACCGAACACCGGGCAGAAAAGCACGAATAAGTCTTTTCTGCAGGGGAAACAAAGTCTTTTAACATGGGGCCATAATCCAAAGGCAGCAGGCGAGCAACCAGGCTTCTCCAATGCAATGTGGCGAGATTGCTCTCGTCACATTCACTTTTTGTGTGAATGACACATATATATATATATAAAAAAAAATCTTTATTAAACCCTTTGTGATGGGAGATGCATAGTTCCTTTTTCTTTATTATATTTAATTTTTATGTATTTTATTATTTTTCTTCATATAAAATATACATATGTTGTTATTGTACATGTATGTAATTAATTTTTCTTTGGAATGCATAAACGTTCAGGACGTTCCAACCGGAACCGGAAGTGATGCGCAGAACCGGAAGGAGGAGGTGGAACGCACACACGGCCCGGTGGAACGCAAGCCGGAGAAACCTGCGAAAATTTACACCAGCAGTTATACATGCCAGCTGGTGTTATCAACAGACCCAATGGAGATCGGTCTACATCTCTGCCCACCAATGAAAGTCCTTTGATGTCCAGGCACACCTGATTGACCTTCAATCAACTTTTTCTACAATTATGTATTTAATGGGACTTGGGGGGGTGTTTTGTATGCATGTTTGTTCCATGTACCATTGTCAAACTTGCTTTTATCTCTGATGAAGTCCACTGCGCTGGACGATACGCGTTAGATTTTATATTATATATTTTTTACACTTTATTGGGCAATTGTGCCTAAATAAATCTTTTTTCCACATTTTTGGTTCCTGACTGTATCCTGAGCCATTTGAGTCTGCTTACTATCCACCATCCTCCAGTGGAAGCGGTCCAGTAATATCCCTCAGTGGATTTCAAGGCGCATATTTCATTAATATCTTTTTTTAGCTGCATCCCTTTTCCTTTTTTCCTACACATCTGATATTGAAGAGGTCCAAGTGGGAAAGACCTCTAGGGAAGCTATTTTGTTCTTATTCAGTTAAGTACATTTTATTCATATATGTGATATATGAATTATTTCTTTTTTGTTAGACAGCCACTAGAGGCTGAATTAACCCTGCAGTGTAAACACAGCAGTTTCTCAGAAACTGCTATGTTTTCAGCTGCAGGGTTAAAACTAGCTGGACCTGGCACCCAGACCACTTCATTGAGCTGAAGTGGTCTGGGTGCCTATAGTGGTCCTTTAAGAATTATTATTTCATGCATTTTAAAGATAACTATACAGTTTAGCATTATACCAGGTAGATACATTATGATATATTGTTGTATAGGAGACATCAGAAACACAAATAAAGATGTATTTGTAATACTTTCTGGATCACTGGTGAGGAAATAGTGTTTGCACTTCTGGAGAAATTGGTTTCAAAAGGTTAAAAATAATACAGATCTAATTTAGAGAATTAATGTTCTATTGGTGCGTTTAAATCCATAATTCCATATCACATTTTAGGTTGTTTTTTTTTACTGTCTGCAAAACTATCTAAGATCTTTTCTTTTTTTCAAACTGAGACAAGGATTTGCCTTTTTGTCATGAAATAATATGCTATATATGCAATGTGGCATTTAAACATTACTTTCCAGAACACAAAACAATGGATTGTGGTTGTAATTTATTTCCAATAACTCAGTAGTCAAGGGATTAAGCAAGATATACTGTCTCCCTTTAACCCCTTAAGGACACATGACATGTGTGACATGTCATGATTCCCTTTTATTTCAGAAGTTTGGTCCTTAAGGGGTTAAATATGCATATGCAAATAAGATATCCATGCTTGAACTGTCCCTTTTTGAGAATGTTTTTTGAGAGTTTACGATTGGCATAAAAGTAGTCCAAATTATACAGACTACAGCCCAGAACAAAAATGAATTCCAGCACATAATCTTATTGCATAACCTTAATCTGCAATGTGTCCAGTTTCAAGATTCGGGTTTGGTTAGGTTATAGATATCTGATCTGAGTTAGTTAGGCTCCCAAATAAAATTTTAAATTGTAGATGTTGGGTGGGTGCTTCTGACTTGTGATTACTTGCAACATTTTATATTATATATATAAACTTTTTAGGAATGTATTTATTGTATACATGGTCTTTCTTCACCAGTAATCAGTTGGTGCTTTACATTTACAAACCTCCCTGTAGGGCTTCCTTCTTTATCTGCATGGTATGTGTGAACTTGTGGTGAATTTTATGAAATTTAAATTTTACATATGTAATAAATGTTACCCCTATTTTGAATCAAATAAATTAATTAGAGAAATATATTCATAATTGTTCTGCGTTGAAGAAGCTATTAAAAATCACAAATTAAGTAGGTTTTGGTTTCATTATTAGTGGTACATTTTTAAAACGCTGGCCCATAGCCCTCTCCCCCAACACTGCAGTTAATTGCTGTAATAATAAATTATATGTAATCTTTTGCTGTAGTAATGATTATTTTTCTATATTTTGTAAGACCCTGGGTGTGCTAAAAAATAGGCATGCGTAATGTTTTGCAATTTAAAGCTGTCATTGGGTAACAGTATCAGGGGTTGGAATCCAACCTCTTTAAAGTGGTTGTTGTTTCCCACTTATGTATAACTACATAAATCTATATTTACGGTGTTAAACAGGATAGGACATCTTGTCGGGTCAGACGTTGAGTACATAGACAGAACCCAAAATAGTTGAGGGGCAAAGTCAAATTTTAGATCCCCCTAATTTTTAAACTTCATCAGCCTCCAGTGGTGGTTGTCTTTGCTCCGTCCGTCATGTGTTTTCTTTTTCTTACCTAGTATATCAAACATAATTAACTTTTTAAATGTTTCAATATATGTCACCATCTTTAGTAATGCACTTTCTGAATGTGTTTTTAAATGGAGTTTATTCTCTTTCTACACATAGTAAGTGGATTTCCTAAGTATAATCTGCAGACTATTTCTTCTGAAGAATTGCACTGTGACATTAATTTGGACAGTAAATAAAGGCAAAAGGACTGCATGTAGAACCAGAGTTGTCACTGTAAAGTAGTTAGTAAATGAAGTCATTGGTTGTGACTGATAAAAAAATAAGGGAGAAGTTTGAGTACTGAGTATCTGTATCACCAGAGATTACATTATATATAAAGAACAATTTATAGAAAAAAAAAATCATACAAATAGTACAATTACCATTGAAACCAATGGAATGTTCCTAATGATTTTCCCAAGTTATTATTTATCACATTTCTGAAGAACTGAACTTGTTAAGTGAAGTTTGTAATATTTAATTTAATCAAATTTAGAATGCTCGAACCAAGAGAGTTCCATACATTTAAACATTCTAGCATAATAAACTTAAATCAATCAATAAAGTGGTCTGAGTGCAGTGACCCTGTCCTCTTAACCATGAAATGAAAAACATTGCAGTTTTTGAGAAACAAAATTGCTTGAAACAAGGTAAGTAAAAAAGGGTTTGTAACTCTCAATATGCTAAAGAGGGTGGTTGGGGGGGGGATACTACTAGGGATAGGAACACTTTAAAATTTGGAACAAAGATTTTGAATCAGCTTTTTTTATTTCTACTAATTTTATACTTTGCACATTATGAAATGAAACTCATTATTTCAACTGTTTCAGTGCACAAAAGAAAAGGGTGGGTGGTACCTATGTTATATTAATATATATCAATGCAACAGCAAACTGTCTAATCACTTCTAAACAACTGAAAAAAAGCTAAGAATAATTTTACATTATTGCATAAATATATATTTTTAAATATATCTACTAAGAGCAAAAACAAGCTGCAAAGAGTACTAAG
This sequence comes from Pelobates cultripes, assembly GCA_933207985.1. NCBI lineage: Eukaryota > Metazoa > Chordata > Amphibia > Anura > Pelobatidae > Pelobates > Pelobates cultripes. The sequence goes on along the minus strand of OW240921.1, from coordinate 92,236,379 downwards.
AACGAACAACAGCCTGCTCTTCGGTGGATCCTCATTCAGGTCTCAAGCTGAGACTCAAATTCTACCTATTATTATACAGAACATAGAATGTGACGGCAAATAAGAACCATTCGGCCCATCTAGTCTGCCCTATTTAATTTATTTTTAATAATTTTTTTTACGGACGTATGTGCTATAGTGCAATAAATAGTATCAGGCTACCAGTTTCACAATGGATTACAATGTACACATCCTTAGCTGAACCAGCCTTTTATAAAAGTATTGCCACCCAAAAGAAACACTCCACACCTTTCTGTAACACCTGAAGTGTGTAACTTCGTACTCCAGACCCAGAGCCATGGTAGAGCTTTATCAGTTTTATGACATGAAAACAGGAACATTATCAAACAATATCTTATATCATTGGCAGCTCACATTCCAGCCAAAATATGTATATTGTGCAACAAAAATAAGAAGCTTAAACATTTAAAATAAAATACCGTAGTAGAAATATTTCGAACCAAACAAATAAAATATGCGTGATAGGTTTAAATATACATAGATGACCACTGTATTTACAGTTGTACAACGTTTCCCTCTAGATCGTAAACTCATCTGATCAGGGTCTTCAATGACCTTTTATTTCCTGTTAACATTTGTAATAGTTTGTCTCCTATTAGCTATATTGTGAAGTGTTGCAAAATATGCTGGTGCTATATATATAAACATGGTTCCTTTGCTAATCAAGAGAGACCTAGAGCATGGCCTTTCCATTCAGATATTTGTATGTGAAGGAAGAGATAGCTTAAAGGAACATCACAAGCACTATAACCACCACAGTGTTCTGTTCTGCCCTCATGCCTACCATGTAAATAGTCAAACCATTTTAGAATGGTTTGATTACTTATAATGGAGGAGTCCTCTGGCAGCAGAACCACTAAAGTCTGCTGTAGTGGTTATGGTACTTGGTGTGTGCTTTTAAAGAAAGCATCCATAGCCAAAGTCAAAGTCTAACATGAAACAGTTCCATATTGGAATACAATGGTTTCTTATTGAGCTGCCAATGGTCCGTTCCACACTTTCATATTATGAGATTGTATGATATGTCCTTGTGGAGTTTTCAGGTGTTGGATTCCAGGAACTAGAAGCCCTGTACATGGGGAGATCCGGATGTGCCCATGAAGCCTTTACTTTCTCAACCAACCTCAGCCTCAGATTGACTCCTTGGACTTTGTCACTTGTTGAATCCTTTCAGACTGCAGTCACGACTAAAAAACATGGCAGAGCTTCACTAGAATTAATTAAGGAATGGAACTGTGAATCAATTAGAAAGATAACAAGTTAGCAACTGGAGGATGACGTGACAAGAAGCAGAAACGGCAATCTAAAGAAATAGTTAATAAAGGAACATTGTCATTAAAAATAAAAATATTTATTTTTAAATAAAGATTTCTCTTAACATTTATCCAGCACTGGGCTGTCTCCCTGCTGTAGTCGCTCTTCAACTTTGGAGATCATCTGTCCAGATAATCTCTGGTCCAATTCTATGCTTTCCATAGAGATGCAATAGAGCCTACTGGTCGTGCATGACAATTGCCTCACTTAGCCATGCTTCTCATTGTGCTGATGCCGATTGTGAAGACCTCACTATGAAATGCCTCTAGTGGCTGTCAATTTGACAGCCTCTAGCAATGAAGTTATGGTAAAATGAAAACATAGCTGTTTCTCTAAAATGCAAATGTTTACTACTGACACAAAACAGAGGGATGAGATCTAAGCCATAAATCCAATGTATTATGATAAAGTGTTTTTGTGCATAGAATGTCCTTTTAACTGGAAGCAAACATAACTGGAATACTGTTAGAGTCTTAACTTGAGCTGTTTGGCTTGGTATATTTGCCTGTATTGGGTTTGGTACATCACCCATTAATAAACTTTGCATTGCACCGTGTATGTAGTAGCAGTGTGCATAAGACAGTGACATCATCATACAGAAACAGTTACAAACTCTCAATGGCATTTTGACTGAAAATACTAATTAATATAAAGAAAAAAGAAGCGAACAAGTAGAGCCCAATTAGATACACTAAAGAGGTGGGGGATAACCCCAAATAGGAAATAAAGAGACAGGAGATGGTGTATCTAATGTATGATACGAAACATGTGTATCAATGGGATATCTAAGTGACCCACAGATAATCTATGTAGAACAAGGTATGCTTAAAAATGTATATATCAACAAAAATAATAAAGTTTTATTAACAAAAAAAGGGTGATAAAAAAAACCAAATACGTGCTACAGTGTGAACACAAAAACCATGGTTCTAAAATAGGTAAGTAAAAACAAAAGTGTCAGTATAAATCTATCTGATAAATGCAGCCCAATATGAAACTGCTTCTGTCAGTAATAAATAGTAGAAAATATTCTAAGCTTGAGTGACAGAGTACCGATCCAATAACTAGGTGATCGATTATATAGTCTGTCACAATGTACATCTCTAGTCAGTGAAATTTTATCCCCATAGCAGTAATGTGCTCGTGGACTATATCGATCCACTAAATGCCAACTGCACTACCACTTAATAAATATATAAGTGAAGAAGATCTGCAGTACAAAGGGGCAGAACACTAATCCAGTAGCTTGGTGATCGATTATACGGTCTATCAATGGAAAGTGTCAATTTTGTACAAATAACGGAAAAATGCTTGTAGATTATAAAAATCCACTAAGTACCTGCTGCACTAACCTTTGATGAATAGATAAAAACAAAGGATCTACAGAATCCTGTATTTTTTATTTTTTATTTCATCTTTATTATTTTTTCCTCATTTTATATTTATTTTGCCACTTTTGTCTAGCGATTAACTATTTTGGGGGGTTGGAGATAGGTGCCCTCGAAGGCACAGGGCACTTATTTATTACAGGGGCTGTTAGATCTTTCTATTTGGTTACAGCTTTCAGTGTATCCTGTGTGCTACTTTTCATAGACACTTTGTAGCACGTTCTATTGCTATTTTACCTGGATCTTTTCCTTTCTCCGCCCCCTTTCTCTCATTGTATCTGCTTATTCACTTTAGTGTCGGTTTCACTGTCAGTTTGATCCTTCAGTCCTGATATCCAGTTATTCTAGGCTGATGTAGATATTCTGGTGGACTAGTTAATGAACGGTACATAGGACCATTATCTAGATACACCGATATCCCTTCCCTGTCCAGTTTCTCTTTCATCGGTTGGTCCATTTTTACATTTCTGACATATATTGCTATTCTGTAGATCCTTTGTTTTTATCTATTCATCAAAGGTTAGCGCAGCAGGTACTTAGTGGATTTTTATAATCTACAAGCATTTTTCCGTTATTTGTACAAAATTCACACTTTCCATTGATAGACCGTATAATCGATCGCCAAGCTACTGGATTAGTGTTCTGCACCTTTGTACTGCAGATCTTCTTCACTTATATATTTATTAAGTGGTAGTGCAGTTGGCATTTAGTGGATCGATATAGTCCACGAGCACATTACTGCTATGGGGATAAAATTTCACTGACTAGAGATGTACATTGTGACAGACTATATAATCGATCACCTAGTTATTGGATCGGTACTCTGTCACTCAAGCTTAGAATATTTTCTACTATTTATTACTGACAGAAGCAGTTTCATATTGGGCTGCATTTATCAGATAGATTTATACTGACACTTTTGTTTTTACTTACCTATTTTAGAACCATGGTTTTTGTGTTCACACCCTAGCACGTATTTGGGTTTTTTTGTCACCCTTTTTTTGTTAATAAAACTTTATTATTTTTGTTGATATATACATTTTTTAGCATACCTTGTTCTACATAGATTATCTGTGGGTCACTTAGATATCCCATTGATACACATGTTTCGTATCATACATTAGATACACCATCTCCTGTCTACTAATTAATATATCTTGTTTAGTACACACAGCTCATTACAACCTTTGGAAGGCAAGAAATGAGTTAGAAATGTAGTCAGGGATAAGAATAGGCATTGTCTAAATACTGTCAGTGGTAAAATGATGTAAAGACAATGATACAATGGAACACTTAGATCTGATGCTCGCCTCCAAGACTTCTCCAGGGCTGCACCTTTTCTGTGGAACTCTCTTCCCTTCTCTGTTAGACTTTCACCCAGTCTCCATTCCTTCAAAAAATCTTTGAAAACACACTTCTTCAGGAAAGCATATCATTTAAACTGTTAGCGGGTTTTCATTTCCCTCCCCTCCCCCCCATAACACCTCTCCTGCAAGTGTCAAAAATAACCTAATACTTTTCTATGAACCTATTTCTTTACCCCACTATACCCCACTCCCTCTAGCACGTAAGCTCATTGAGCAGGGCCCTCAACCCCTCTGTTCCTGTGCCTCCATTTGTCTGGTTACAATTATGTGTGTTAGTCCTCCGGAATTTGCTGGCGCTACATAAATAATAAAATAATAATAATAATAATCACCAGCAACATCAGAGCCAAATATTGCTGAACAGACAGGAATCAGACTATGTGGTGGTGGTTGCTCAGTACTCATGCTTGGAACAAGGATGTGATTGAGCTTGGAACAATACTACCAAGAATCACTAGCCTTGATATAGCCCACAACTGTCATGACGCTATATTCATATAAAGTCGAAAACCAGTTCACCTAGCCGGTAAACTGAATGCGCCCACTAATGCTTGCTACTATAGACAGATGTCATTTGTACAGATATTGACGAGATCTTGGGTGTATATATGGCTGTCTGAACTACTTTTATTTTACTTTTGTTTTGTTCTGCTTTAATCTTTGTTTTGTGGTTTTGAGGATTTTTTTGTTCCTTGGATACCCAACAACAGCAAACAAAGCTTCCGTGGCATATGTCATTTAAGGCATGATATTTGGACTAATTGATGATGATATATGTAAACTGTCACTGATAAATCACAATGGGATTTGTGTCAAAAAATATTGGTGGATTCTTACTACCCCACCCGTCTGCCTTGTCTGTTTGCATTTTTTAAAATAATTTGCAAATCTCTATGTCATCATGATATTCTCTCTGTCTATTTGCTCTATTATAGTGTATAATATATTTTGATATATAGTAATATCTACAATATATGCTGTGTAATGTCTGTATCTGCCCAACATGCAGGGTCCTTTACTCAACTCAAAATAATAGTAAATTAAAATCTAAATTACATAATTAGGGCAAAGCTGTAACTATATAGCCAATTCGGGGAATTCTTATAGATCATCTATTTTGATCTTAAGTTTAAAATTCACTTTGAATTAAATTATTTAATGAATAATTATAGACATGTGAGCTTAACTTCTGTGGCTGGGAAAATATTTGAAAGGTTATTAAGGGATAATATTCAAAAATTTATTGTGAAGAACATGGTTATCAGCAAAAATCAGCACGGTTTTATGAAGCACAGGTCATGTCAAACTAACTTGATTGCGTTCTACAAAGAAGTAAGTAGAAGTATAGATCAGGGTGTTGCCGTGGATGTGATCTATTTGGATTTTGCCAAGGAATTTGATACAGTTCCACACAATAGATTAGTGTTCAAACGCAAGGAAATCAGTCTAGATGAAAATGCTTGTTCTTGGGTAGAACATTGGCTTAAAAACAGAGTACAAAGAGTTGTCATTAATGGTAAATTTTCAAGCTGGACAGAGGGGGCAAGTGGTGTCCCTCAGGGGTCTGTTCTGGGACCCCTTCTATTTAACATGTTTATAAATTATCTTGAAGACAGCATTGAAAGTCATGTTTCAGTGTTTGCAGATGACACAAAACTCTGTAAAATAATACAATGTGAGCAAGATATTACTTTGCTACAGAGGGATTTAGATATACTGGGGGACTGGGCACTCAAATGGCAGATGAAATTTAATGTTGAAAAATGCAAAGTTATGCACTTTGGTGTAAAGAATACACAAGCAACGTATACCCTTAATGGAAGCGAATTAGGGATAACAACACACGAAAAGGACTTGGGAATTGTTATAGACAACAAACTATGCAACAATGTGCAATGTCAATCAGCAGTGGCCAAGGCCAGTAAGGTATTGTCATGCATGAAAAAGGGCATTCATTCTCGGGACAAGAATATAATTTTGCCTCTTTATAAATCACTGGTAAGACCCCATATTGAATATGCTGTGCAATTTTGGGCACCTGTTCTAAAGAAGGATATTATGGCACTAGAAAAAATGCAGAGGCGGGCTACAAAATTAATAAAAGGAATGGAACATATCAGCTATGAAGAAAGGTTAACAAATTTAAACCTATTTAGTTTAGAAAAACGTCGCCTGAGATGGGATATGATAACAATATACAAATATATTCGGGGCCAATAACTATTCACAAACCGGACTTTACATAGGACACGAGGTCATGCGTTTAGACTGGAAGAAAGAAGATTTAATCTAAGGCAAAGGAAAGGTTTTTTTACTGTAAGATCAATCAGGATGTGGAATTCTCTGCCTGAAAAATTGTTTTTTTCAGAGTCCATACAGATGTTCAAACAGCTACTAGATGCATACTTGCAAAAACAGAATATTCAAAGATATAATCTTTCAACTGCTTGATCCAAGGATAAATCTAACTGCCATTCTGGGGTCAAGAAGGAATTTTTTTCCTAGCTTGTTGCAAAATTGGAAGTGCTTCAAACTGGGTTTTTTTTGCCTTCTTTCGGATCAACAGCAAAAAACAAATGTGAGGAAGGCTGAACTTGATGGACGCAAGTCTCTTTTCAGCTATGTAACTATTTAACTATGCCACTAGAGGCTTCCTGGTTGAGGTGCTGCAAAGATTGCAGGACCAACGTTAGGCATCTCTAAACTCTGAATAAAGACTCGCATGGAGACGCACATGTACACTAGCCCTCTAATGCTTCCCTATTTCAAGCATTGGATTGGCTAAAATAATTAGTAATGATGATCTCCAGTAGAGGCTTGGCAAGACTGTGGCACAGTAAATAGAAGGTGAATATGTTGATTTTTTTCCTAGCTTCTAAGAAAGGCCAGTAATCAAACTGCTTAGTGCAAAATTCTAACTATATATGTTTATGTTTCTAACGGATTGTTTCTCTAAGTTCTCGTACCAGCAGATAAAATGTAAAACATATTTTTCTGAATTGATGCATTTCAATACCATATCTGTTTATTGAGAGAGAATAAACATATAGTATATTTATCTTTTCTTAATGACCCAAATGGCTGCTTTAATACTAATTATGACGATACGCAGAGAAATGAAACCACAGGAGGTATGCAACATTTGTGATACTTACTCATTTCTGGTTGTGGATTACTCAGAACTTGGTGGTTTCCAAATCCAGAACTAAATACGTTTTACAGTAACTACTTTGGTGGTCATTACTTTCACTGTTTTCACACTGTGTGTTTGAGACATTTATAGGATATTATGAGACATTCCAGAAAATAAACTGCATTTTCTTTTGTAAGGTAATATCAAGTAGCACGTTTTAGCTACAATGAGATGAATAAAACAGAATGAATTAATAAAGTTAAGTAATAAATGAAGTGTCTCAATGGGCACGACGGGCACTTAAAAGTAATACATTTTTTTTTTCTTTGTTTTACTCACTTTTTTTTAGAAAAATAAAAAACTCATAGGTGCTGCTATCAATATTACTGAGAAAAAATGCAATTATTTGATTTTCTTCATAAAATTAAGCAAAGGCAAACACGACAAATCGTAACAAAAACGCATATTTTTCAGTTTCTCATTTAATTGATCTTAACATTTTACAATGATATTTTACACTGTTGCATTTTTTTTATCATATTCATGTTAAACTGTATAAATCCTTTTAATTGTTTTATTTATTTTTTATAGCTTTTAAAAGAACAACTTATGGATCATAACTATTGCTGTTTAATGGAGTGGTTACAGTGCAAAGACTACATATCGTTTATTTGTGAAACCATTTTCATGAACACTGTACACAAATATGTCCCTGCATTCAAAGAGCAACACTTCACACAAACACACCCCTGCATTCAAACACAAACACTCCATACAAATACACCCCTGCATTCAAACCCCAATACTCCATACAAATACACCCCTGCATTCAAACCCCAATACTCCATACAAATACACCCCTACATTCAAACACAAACACTACCAACAAACACATTCGTGCATCCAAATGCCATTACTACAAACACATCCCTGCATTCAAACACCAACACATCACACAAATATGCCACTGCATTCATTTGGCAACAGTACAAACACACCCCTTCACACACCATATGAAAACATGTTACATTCAAACACACAGACACTGTGGACACAATTGCAACCCTGCAAGAATGGGAAAATGGTCGATCCCCGGCTTGCAAAGCATTGTGGGCGTTGTAGAACTCATGTGCAACGAGGGGAGCCCAAAATATGTCTTGCAATATTTCTCTCTATGTTAGCTATGCCATGGTAATGTAATTATCTTATTGATATTAAAGGCCAGAAACTGTAGATGTCTATCAATGCCAAATAATGCCACCATTCATGCTTATGGCAGGTTAACATACAGTTAATTATGCTAATATTTACAATATATAACCTGAATAGAAATGCACTCCTACTGCACACAAGGAAATATTTTGGCAGGGTACTCTTATTGTTCCTTGCCGGATGTAAGGTAATTCCCTAGAAATCCCTCTCTACATTTTCTATATTTCGCTTGAAGCGCTTTTACTTATAAGTGGGTTTATTGTTCTTATGTTAGCTGAAGCATCTCTTCAAAATAATTTTAGAAAATTATTTGAAAACACATCATGCAATCATATACAGTGTACATATATATATATATATAACCTATTTCTCAAAATGCAAATTACACAGAAAAGTATAGAAAATAATAGTTCAACTATAAATACGATAAAAAAATTATTAAATAAATACAGCAGTATTTTTTTAATATAAAAAGTAAATTTTGAATTAAACCCTTCAATATTGCTAAAATTATTAATTAGGCAATTATTAAAGGACCACTATAGTGCCAGGAAAACATACTTGAAAACATACTCTACCCTCAGGGTCTCCCTACCGCCGGGCTCTAGGGGGGGAAGGGGTTAAACTTACCTCTTTCTCCAGCGCCGGGCGGGGGACTCTCCTCCTCCTCTCCTCCTCCTCTCCTCCTCCTCGGCTGAATGTGCATGCGCGGCAGGAGCCGAGCACGCATGAAAATCACAGTGAGAAGCGCGGAAGCGCCTCTAGCGGCTGTCAATGAGTCAGCCACTAGAGGCTGGATTAACCCTATTATAAACATAGCAGTTTCTCTGAAACTGCTATGTTTTTAGAAAAAAGGGTTAAACCTAGCTGGACCTGGCACCCAGACCACTTCATTAAGCTGAAGTGGTCTGGGTGCCTATAGTGGTCCTTTAAGCTGCAGTGATCAAAGTTTACAGCTGAGTGTTAAAACTGAGAATTTGGATCAGTTGCACAATGTTTGTAAAATGACTATATGAGTCAAATATATTCAGTAGTCCACTAACCACATCTCACTACTTACAAATAAACACAAATATATACATACAAACCTCAAAATAATGAATGGGCTTAACCCATTAAGTCATGGTTTTTCAGGTGACTTTCAAATAAAACTCAACTAAAAAAAAGTTCAATAAAGTCCATTTTAGATAGATACTTACCTATACTTACACTATCCTCAAAGCTCAGGGTGAAGGGTGGAGCCGTTATCTAATTTAAAAATGATTTAATTAAAGGACCAATATAAAGCTGTCTTGAACTGATCTTAGTTCTTCTTGATACTTTTTTGTATTTGATCCCAAAAGCTAGCTTAGCTGTTTTAGATTCTGAAAGTAATGTAGACATTTTTTTGGTTCCATTAGTTACAAGATATCTTTTCTTAAATAGTGAGTCCATAATTTTAATTCTCATTGGAATAAGTTGGGAAATTATCACATTTCTGCAATGATCTAAAATAATGGTTCTACAGTTTCAATCATCCTACTAGGAGGTCCAATATTTTAGTCCACCGAGAAATATAAGGTTGCACCATGCGTCTGAAAACTTTGATACCATTGAGAGAATAGGCAAAGTCCAATATGAGTCTGTATGAAATCTATGGACACCTTTTGTGTCTTCCTGTTAAAGCAAATGCTCTGCAATTATCTTATAATAGGCCTTTGAAAGTTTACCAAACCCTTCTTTGTGGTCAGGAAGAGTACAATTTTAAAAGAATATTTGACACCTAGTACTCATGCTGCAATGAGCTCCAGCAAAGACTCAACAAATACAACCACTTTCCAGGCTCTTAAATCTGACTCCTTTAGTCAGTTTCTTTTGTGGCCTGTTTAATTTACATCATCGCCATAACAATCTATTCCGTTATCCTCGACCAGTGATGGCCAAGAAGCAAAGACTCCTAGATAACACAAGCAGGAGGTAACAATTGCAGAACTTTATGCTTCTCAAGATACAAGCCTGGTGTCACCACCATAGGCAGAGTCACCAATGACAGACCCCCACATCTATTGGTAAAGGACTTACACAAATATATACATCACCTTATTTACACCTAAGGCAGGTGTGAAAAAACAATAAACAGTGTTGGTCTTAAAGTTTGTTATCATCATAAAGGTAAGATAAGGTGAAGAGCGAAAATGCTATACTAAGGCAGTTTAGCTTCAAAACTCAAACAAAAAACAAGTGACTCACATTTTTCTCGTACAGCAGGACATCGTGAAATATAGTTACCTTCAGCAGATCTGGAAATCAAACTTCTCATCCATTCCAAGTAATTATGTAAAATGTTACGAAATTGCTTTCTATTTTAGATGTATCTATGTGAGTCTTGAGCTGACTCATTTGTTAATGGGCACTGCACTTGGCAAGTAAAATTAAACAATGTTAAATGAATACCCATCTGTTTTGAATTTATATCTTTTTTGTTACAGGTTTTATTGAAATGATTCACAAAAAAGGCATTTTAGTTAGTTGTATGTTTCCCAGTTAAAGTGCAACATTTATTGAAATATTTTTAAAATGTCACTGTATGAGCCTTTCTTTGACTATACAAAGCGAAGGACATATAATCGAAGGCCAGACAATGTGAAGGACAGATAATGAAGTTGGACATTTTAGACTAAAATAGACTAAATGTACAAATTCTCCTTGGCCATCTGTGCTATTTTGGCTTAAAACATTCAGTGCACTTGTCATTATTCCACAGTGTCACATTTAGTGATTAAACTTCTAAAACTTTCATCTTTCATGAAATACCATGATTTTAATATTTACTTCGTAAAACCCTCCATTAAAGGGATCCCACCATGCTTTTTATATCATGTTTGATTTAAAGTTGAATTTACTGTTAACTTATTTTAAATGTAATAGAACATGATTTAATCCCATTATCAAAGCTCAAAATGGTAAATGAAAAAGAAAACCATATGTTCATACCCAACGAGTCCCAGATAAGTGGGTTCTCCGTGCACAAAAAACACGAGAAACTGCAACACCAGGTCCCAAAAGAAGGAACATACTCCAGACTTACATAAGTTAAAAAAAATCCAATCTATATTCCATTAGTTTCGAACCCAGAAGGCACTTCTTCAGAAACTAAATCATTTTAAAGGCAAAGAGTTTGTTTTACTTATTTGTAACTTTTTGCTATTGTTCTAAATGTGTAATGCTTGTTTTTAAATATTCAGCACTCTAATAAGCTAAGGAAAAGGTCATCAGGTCCTGATGAAATGTTTCCTGTAAACCTGAAAAGTTGAATGGGCATGACCTAGCAACTGAAGCATATGGAGGCATGTCTTTTTAATCTATACAACTAAATGGCAACATTAAAATGAATAGGAGTCCCTTTCTAATAAAGGCTTAATTAACTGGTATCCATTGCCCAGAAAAGCTTTGTGTACTGCCATAACCCACAGGAAAAAGCCAGCTTCTTGCCCCCAAACTATGGGCCTGGTACCAAGCGTTTCATGTTATTGACTGTGTGGAGTTGTATGGGCCCTGGAAGCTTACTGTGCTTTCAAGTCAGACTTGAGTACTTGTAGGGATTGCCTGGGCTAAGTTCAAAAATCGAGGGCCTGACCAGGAGATACCATGAAACACTCTGGAACAGTTCCTCAGATTGGGACTGTGCAATGGTTCATCTAATCAGTAAGTGTCGCTCGGTAAGCTTACCTCATAATAGAGTTCAATTTGGAGGCAAGATCGGGCAGTCAAGGAAGCATCAGCGGATACTGGGCTTGAGAGCATCACGTCCCTTTTTTTTGCCTCCATTGCGGTAGGGGGTTCCAAAGAAATTCTTGCACCATGGTCCTTTCTACGTTAGTTCTGCCATTGATGCAGACATAAATTATATAATTAAATTAGCATTAAACATAATAGACAAAGAAACCTTAATAAAAACACCTAAGTATATACTAAAATAATAAATGCATAAAGTAAAAAAGTAATTTTTTTTGTTTATTTCCTTGCTGCATATCAAAGACAATATCGGATTTGACCGTCGGTCTTATTCTTTAGAATGATTTGGCCAGGCCACATTAGTTATTCGTTACCCTTTACGTCATCTGTGACTCCATAAATGTTAATTTGGCTAAACCCATTAATTTTGTCAAAGTTGGCAATCCCCTCAGATCACAGGGTTTTAGTTCACCCAAATAATTGTTTTGTAATAAGGTCACCTTACATCTCAAGAAATATATTATTTGCAAAGTGCTACTTCAATGAACATTCATGTTCTGGTGACTTCTTGATAGTTTTCTATTTTCTCTCCAACATCTATGCCTTTCTCACACACTACTGTTCAGACACCATAGAAGGAAATACAAGGTTTTATTACACTCTCCTTTGTGACCTTAAATAACTTGCACCCAGCAAGACAAACTAAATAATCTCTCTAAGCAGATCCTCAAGTTAGCAGCTCAGACCCTATATTAAAGATCTTCATCTCCATATCCCAGACTATAATTTCAATATGGCATATTTAGCTGGCTCATAACTTTATTTTATTGGAGTCTACAAAATAAAAGTACCTAGACATGGCTCGGTCATAGCTTCTTCGGAAATTAAAACATTTGCATTTACAACATAAAGGCACCAAATACTACTGCACCTCCAACTCATTTAGTTCAAACATGAATCAAATGATTCCCAAATGCCCCATTACAGACTGGTTGATGAGACGAAAATGAAACTCTTTTACTCAGAAGGTAAACAAAGGGATACTGTGAGCTAATTAACTATAATAACATCAGTACCCAATCTAAAATTCCGTACCGTATATCTGCAAATTATGATTAAAGGGACACTATAGTCATCAGAACAACTACAGCTTAATGTAGCGGCTCAAGGCTGCACAGTAAGCAGCCCTGCCGTTCAGCATCCCCACGCTCTGCATTAAGACGCTGAATTTTCCTCATTGATTCAAAGCATCTCTATTAGCAGATACTGATTGGCCAAAACTTATTGGCCCACCCCCGTGCCCCTGTGCCGATTTTAGCCAATCCAATGCTTTCCCTATAGGAAAGCATTGGATTGGTTAAAAATCGGCCATTTTGATGATGTTACAAAGGGCAGAGCCAGCGCCGGCGGACCCTTGCGTTGCTGGAAATAAGGTGAGTTTTAAACTTTTATAGGGTGGCTAAGGGGGGCAAGCCACGTAAATGGTGGGTTAAACACTATAGGGTCAGGAATACATGTTTGTGTTCCTCATTATATTATTTAATTATTACATCCAGTAGATGTAGCTAACACTTAAACCATCTCTATTAATTCTTTACACAATCTTTCAGGTGACTACACTGCCCTTCAACTTTCAGCTAAAGAAATGTCCCATTTCTTAAAAGATATATCTCTACCCAGAGTGTCTGATGATCAGGCATGCCTACTTTATTCCCCAATCACAGAGGGAGAGGTGAAACAGGCCATCAAACCTCACCCCCACCCCCACAATTTATTTTTTAAAATAATTACATTTATGTAAATTCACCACTAGCCGTTAGCTACATAAATCCCCCATTACTTCACTATTTAGTTGCATTAGATCTTCAGGAACATGCAGAGGCGCTGGAGGTGAATATAACCACTTACCGTGCTTCAGAAAGAAATTCTAATTTTCGATAAACATCTCTATGTATACGTTAACATTTTGGCATTTAGGAATCCTGTGTAAATCTTTCTGGTATCTCCTGAACAGGCTGTTTTTTTTTTTTTTTTTTTTAATCCTATATAAACAAGCCTCTGACAATACCAGGAGGTTTTTAAATCATTTGGGCATAGGTCATCTCCATGCCTTTTATTTCTGGACAACAAAAAGACATTAAGCTGGATTAATTACAATTATATGATAGCAACTTACACAGAATCTTTCATCTCTGCATTGTCTATGTTGTATACCTTCCCATCAGCAAGAATTTTTATCATGAGTCTCCCAGTCACATAATTTATCAACGACATGCGACTGGGACGTCCGTTGGCACCACTAGCTTGGTTTTATACTTACATTTCAGCTCCTTGATTTAAAACTAGACCAAAAGCTGGACACCATGGGTTCTCCCATGTTGTTCAATATTCAAAAACATTTTATTGGCCCATTACAAATTGTTTTAGAGCTGCTCTATATTGTTCTACTAAAACCGTTATAACACCTGACTTAAGAGATACAAAGATCTTCTTAACAAACATAATTGTTGATTAATGTAATGCTTCAATCACTTAAATATTTTAATCAAGAATTCCATTTCATCAGGCAAGATATTTTATAAGGCAGCAATGAAAAATAAGTTTTGACTTTGAGCTGATATATATTTAATACATTTTAGCTTTTAAATAAGATAGTCTAATGGGTAGTCCCTAAAATAGCCTCAGGTTCTATTAGTATAGAATGAACTATTAACCTCTTTCTGTCTAATGTATATAGATAACCTCAAGGCTTTTCAGATCAATCCATGTTGACTTTGGAAGGGAATTTAAGATGCCATTCTTATCAGTTATTATAATGATGATGAAACCTCAACATTATGATTGCACCATGCAAATAAAAAAAGACAGTAATTCAATAAAGCAGCATTTAGGAGATTTTTGTTCATGCTTTCAGGAAACACGTCTTCTTAAATTATGTTTAAAAGGATGGAACTACAGTGTTAAAATATTTGTGCAAAATGTTCTTCTCTTCATCATGCATACATGTCATTGGTTTAGTTTTTATTTATTACAATACACTTGAGATAATTTAACCGGCATTCAGAGATTGTTTTTTAATCAGCTTAATACTTAATTTCTTAGCTGGAGTTTTAGAGAGTCACACTGTGCTGAACAAAGGGATTTTAAATAATGTAATTTATTCACCAGGAATAACATATAGGAGTCCACTCACAGAGCACCTGGAGATTGTCCAAATGGGAAGAAGTAGGGATGGTTCTGAGTTCACATTCTAAAACTTATGTAGTAAAAAAATATGTGCTCCCTATTCAAAATAAGATGTCTGCTGGCATTATGGGAATGGTCATTCCTAAAAATGTTAACAGATTCCCTACAAATACCTATAAATGGGACTTCTGACCAAATGCATTTAAATATTTTGTCACACTGAATGTAAATTGGGAAAATGGATGATGGGCTTCACCACTAGTTGTATTGATGTGGTATATTCATGCTTTAATCCCCCAATAATTATGTGAAGGATTACTAAATGAACACACATTTTACATTCTGTACATTTAGAGATTTTGTTCTGGTGTTCTGGTGTTATCATGCTATTATATATCCCCAGTACATCTGGTTTCAAGTGAATGTTGCACATTTTTGTTTAAAGTAGTTTAGTCCTATTATATATACTGATTGTGTGCTATTAAATACACTTCATATGATCTTTCAATTGTGCTGTAGAAATAGTTAAGATATTTTTATTAACAAATATACAAACAGGTATGCCAGTATGTAATTGGAGCTTTTAAAGGTTCTAGATATAGATATAAATATATGTAATTTTTTTCTGTATATATTTTTGTAAAGCATAATTTATGCCAAGAATAACAAGACTAAAGTCATACCTCATAAAACAATACATCTTTTATCTTTAGAATCGCTACACACACTATTGTATCATCTTTAGAAAATGACATTCTATTTCAAAATGTAACTTCCCTTTAATGCAACATTTAATAGCTTCACATATAGATGAACACATAATTATGGAATTGATATGTCGAATGGTATAAAGATCAAGTGGGGAAAAAAAGCATTATCCCTTGATGTATTTGGTAATGGGATATCATAAAAGAACAGTACTTTATTTCCGTTATCTGTGCTTTAGTTTTACATGGCATGTCTGAACAGTCTATGGGACAGTTTTTTGGGGTGGGGGAGTGGGTTTGGAGGTCTACATAAAGTAAAGAAGAAACAATGAGAAACTTGAGTCCTTTCACTCAACCGAGAAAAAAAAATTATCCAAATGTTAAACTACTCAATTGTGAATGTGCAGTAACTGGTGTAAAATATCTCCAGTTATAGTAAATGTGCTCTTGAGGCGAGACAAACCTTGAGGCAATGCTTCATCGAATAACAATGACTAGAGAGTATAGCAAGTGTAATAATTGCTATTAAAATGATGCAATTTAAGCACATGTGCAGAAGTCTGAATGTAGCATTTGTTCTTCCTTTTACCCATTGGGTAAGCAGCTTTTACTTTCTAAGGTTATAAATTCACTAAATTTGTATTATAGTAAGCTCATCCTAGCATGGCCAAAATGCCTCTTAAAGAAACACTATAGGGTTAGGAATACTAACCAGTATTCCATACACTATAATACCCTATTTGCAGGTCTACTTTAGATCCCTCCGCTTTTTTACTAAAAAACAAACCAAAAACTTTTACTTGCCTCTAGTCTCCCTCGGCACTGCCATATACTCCGTAAATGCAATTGAACTCTAGTAGTTCTTCTGTGTGATCAGACCAGATAGGCTATCCTTCACTCCCCACGTGCATCAATGAGCCTTGGGCACCCGTGATCCCAGTTCACCAGTTGTCTGTCTTTAAACCACTTTTAGTAAGTACTACATACAGAGAACAGCCCACAAGATACCCTGACTCAGTAACTTAGACATCACTATTTGTCCAGGGTCAGAGTCACTCAGATCTTTCCGTTTACGCATTTTTCCTACTTGCAATAAATGAGAATAAAAAAACTGACTTTCACTGGCTGCCTAATATATCCCACCCCTTTGCAGAAGTCATTGTAACTTTATAATCAATGTTATTCACTTCACCTGTCAGTGGTTTTCATTTTGTGGCTGATCAGTGTATGCCCTCGGAGGTGCTTGTAAAATCTCCAATTTTCAATATACATGCTACCCTGTCCCTCTCCTTTTCTCTGACCTGCTGTTCCAATATTACCCTCCTTCAACCCTGTAAAACATCATGCTCCTGTTACTCTATTACATTCATCCACTATTTATTTGGTTCACTCTCCCCTTTCATGCATTCTTATTTTTACTCCAGTCTCCTCTGTCCTTTTCATCTTATTTGATTTTTGCCCATTAGCTTCTCATCACCTGTGTGATTCTAGTGTCCTTCACTACCCTTTATGCTGTTCCGTTTCCATACCCTTCTGGTGTACTATGTATTATATTTGATATATTGCTACTTAACACAGATTGTTCTGAAATCAAACATTAATGTGAGTACCGGTTTTTTCTAATAATTATAATTAGACTGTTTGATATCATAATATTTGTAATCACATTACTAATGAATGGGTGTATTTTACGAAGGTTTTTTGCACTACTTGTGTCAAAATAATAAACAAAATAATTCTAATTTTCTTAAATTTTATTCCACTTTTGTTATATACACTGTTCAAAAAAATAAAGGGAACACTTAAACAGCACAATGTAACTCCAAGTCAATCACACTTCTGTGAAATCAAACTATCCACTTAGGAAGCAACACTGAGTGACAATCAATTTCACATGCTGTTGTGCAAATGGGATAGACAACAGGTGGAAATTATAGGCAATTAGCAAGACACCCCCAATAAAGGAGTGGTTCTGCAGGTGGTGACCATAGACCACTTCTCAGTTCCTATGCTTCCTGGCTGATGTTTTGGTCACTTTTGAATGCTGGCGGTGCTTTCACTCTAGTGGTAGCATGAGATGGAGTCTACAACCCACACAAGTGGCTCAGGTAGTGCAGCTCATCCAGGATGGCACATCAATGCCAGCTGTGGCAAGAAGGTTTGCTGTGTCTGTCAGCGTAGTGTCCAGAGCATGGAGGCACTACCAGGAGACAGGCCAGTACTTCAGGAGATGTGGAGGAGGCCGTAGGAGGGCAACAACCCAGCAGCAGGACCGCTACCTCTGCCTTTGTGCAAGGAGGAACAGGAGGAGCCCTGCAAAATGACCTCCAACAGGCCACAAATGTGCATGTGTCTGCTCAAACAGTCAGAAACAGACTCCATAAGGGTGGTATGAGGGCCCGACGTCCACAGGTGGGGGTTGTGCTTACAGCCCAACACCGTGCAGGACGTTTGGCATTTGCCAGAGAACACCAAGATTGGCAAATTCGCCACTGGCACCCTGTGCTCTTCACAGATGAAAGCAGGTTCACACTGAGCACATGTGGCAGACATGACAGAGTCTGGAGACGCTGTGGAGAACGTTCTGCTGACTGCAACATCCTCCAGCATGACTGGTTTGGCAGTGGGTCAGTAATGGTGTGGGGTGACATTTCTTTGGGGGGCCGCACAGTCCTCCATATGCTCGCCAGAGGTAGCCCGACTGCTATTTGGTACCGAGATGAGATCCTCAGACCTCTTGTGAGACCACTGGTGCGGTTGGCCCTGGGTTCCTCCTAATACAAGATAATGCTAGACCTCATGTGGCTGGAGTGTGTCAGCAGTTCCTGCAAGACGAAGGCATTGATGCTATGGACTGGCCCACCCATTCCCCAGACCTGAATCCAATTGAGCACATCTGGGACATCATGTCTCGCTCCATCCACCAACGTTACGTTGCACCACCGACTGTCCAGGAGTTGGCAGATTCTTTAGTCCAGGTCTGGGAGGAGATCCCTCGGGAGACCATCCGCCACCTCATCAGGAGCATGCACAGGCATTGTAGGGAGGTCATACAGGCACGTGGAGGCCACACACACTACTGAGCCTCATTTTGACTTGTTTTAAGGACATTACATCAACGTTGGATCAGCCTGTAGAGTGTTTTTCCACTTTAATTTTGAGTGTGACTCCAAATCCAGACCTCCATGGTTTGAAAAATTTGATTTCCATTTTTTAATTTTTGTGTGATTATGTTGTCAGCGCATTCAACTATGTAAAGAACAAAGTATTTCAGAAGAATATTTAATTCATTCAGATCTAGGATGTGTTATTTTTGTGTTCCCTTTATTTTTTTGAGTAGTGTATATATATAATGTATTTAATGGAAAGTGTGAAAAACAAATAGCTAAAGCAGAAACAAATCGCCACAGTAATTAATACATAGAACCTTAATCAAAAAACAGTCACTATACAGTTAAAGTGCTAAAGTGAGAATTCAAAGTGAATTCAAAGTGAATTTCAAATTTAAGGCCACAGTTTCCGAACTGAACAGACTTGTTTCCAGTTTGCTATTTTGACCCTAAATGTGAAATTTACTTTGAATTCTCCCTTTAAAAAAATTCTCCCTGTAACAAACCCAATCAATGAATTTGATTAACTCCATGAAAAGGAGATTTAGGAAAGTGTTCATCTCTAAAATATGATCAAAACTGTACTAAAAGTGGTGCAATCACTATGGAAACCTCTGAAACTAGCAGGCATATTTTTGGTGACTGTCCATTTTTCATTTTTGCATCACTTACTTGAACAAAACACTTTGATAAATATCGCCTAAAATCTCCCACTCCAAGATTCTTCTCTAAACCACTTTCTCTAAACCACCTTCTCTAAACCACCTTCATTTCTTACTCCAATATCCAAAATTAAACTGTGTAAAAAAACGTATTTTCTTACATAAGACTGCTAACCGATTCATTTACTTATATTTTACAAATAGATCACTTCTCGTTTAATGTTTTGTTATGACTGAATTGAACTGAATTGTGGGTTTTTTTATCGCAACACGAAAACATGTAATTATTTTTCATTAGAACCTTTTAGACTCAATAATAACGTCTAATAGAAAGAGACTGAGAGATGTACTGGGAGAGTCCTTATGTATTATTATTCTAAGTGTCTAGAATATCAGCCTTACAGCTTGATGACACTTTTGTTTTCTACACCGATGACTAAATTCCAAGCCCTAGGTTGCTTGAGGACAATTTGTTTAGGTAATCTAATTATTCGCCCTCATTTGCTCATGTGACTGTTTAATCATTGTGTACATCTCAGATAAACACTGTCTGTCATGAGTGTAATATTGTAGGTGTTGCTTAGTATAAGAGATTAGTTTTTTAACTCGCTTTACTTATTTTTATTGTTTTATATAGTTACACAGGCTGTTTAGTCATTTCAAAGATATTATTTTTTTTTAAACATTTTCTTTTAAATGTGTAACCTAAACCATAGGGTGAGTAAAGGAATACACATTAGTCAAACTGGCCATGAATTTTCTTGTGCACACAACTTAAGTTCATATGAATGAGCACCAATGTTAATGTATACATTGTGCTAGCGGTTATCTTAAAGGAACATTCTATAGATTTTTTTTTTAACAATTTAGTATATATCCCTAAAGAAAACATGTATGTATTTTGTCCGCTTGTTTTCTTTGGTGGTATATGAAAAAAACAGCTGCAAAAAGCTGCAGATCTGCTATCTGCAGCCTTTGCAAATCCTCCTCTGTTTTTACAGGACAAACCTTAATCTATCCCAAAAATATTTCCCTCTTTGAGAAGTCTCTGTGTGGAGTGTTCCGTTAAAAATTGAAAGAAAAAAATAAATGCACCCTCTCTCTATCTGTTAATTAATTAATCGGCATACAAGGCTATGGTATTGGCATGGTGTACATGTCAAAAATTGGCATACAGTAAAGTACCAGGAGAACCCTCTTGCAGGTAGTTCTTCTTTTCTTCCGAGTAGCTACACTGCATTCAAAGCAGTTGTTGGGATTATTTTTCTAGTAAATTCTTCTTGCACTTTGCCACTTCGTCCACATTTTTTGGCAATTCTTCCATCTCAGCCAATCAGCGTCTCTGCTCCCAGATTCTTCAAGTGCCTTCTGGGACAGAGAGGCAGAAAGTTTTGAGAATGGCTCCTTACAGGAACCTCCTGGCAACAAACTGGTCCTTTACAAGTCCATGGATTTCTCATGGTTAAGGCAAGGATATTGCCCTACAGAATGCACATTTTACTTGAAAACTGTCCATAACCCTAAATGGGAATGTCTGACATATACATTTATTTAACACAAGTTGATTATTGCTAAAACTAAATAAGATAACAATCTAACTAAAATATGTTAACTAAAAACTTTATTTAAAGTCCTTGACAACTTTAGTAAATATAGCTTATAAAATAGAGGTGATTCATCAATTGTTCATGTTATTGCAACTATAATTCCTGTTAACATGAGTAGACTCTCACCGTTTGTATGTAATACAGTTTGATTAACATCTATACATAGAGACCATCAATCTAAATCCCCAGCTTGGTGGGTGTCCAGAAGCGAAAAATAACCAACTAACCAACTGTTGAATTTCATAAATCCTTAAATGGTCTTATAAAATGTTAATTAGGCAGACATTGTGAGTTGCACTTTATATAAGAAAATATCAGTTCAGAGCATTTTTTACCACTATTAAGAACAACTATATCACACACAAAAAAACAAATTCTATCTATCTATTTATCTATCTATCTATCTATCTATCTATCTATCTATCTATCATTCTTTCTTTCTTTCTTTCTTTCTATCTATCTATCATTATCTATCCATCAATTTATCAATCCATCATTATCAATATATCTATCCAGGGCGCGAGTCCTGCAGGAACGCGTGGGAATGGCTTTCCTGCACTTTTTCCACAGCAGGAACTTGCCTGAGGAGAGTGCCCTTCTGCAGGTCACTGCATGTTGCGTGGCATAGCGGGTACACCACAAGCTACCCAGTCTCACAGGAAATACAACCATCTACTTCCTGTCAGACTGAGACAGGAAACTGGATCCTCCACGGACTGCCCACTCAGCCACATGGATGGAGGTGTGGAGGGCACAATAAGAGGTAAGGAGAACGATGAGAGGGGGGCAATTACTGATACAGGAGGGGGACCATAATAGGTACAGGAGGGGGGCAATAAATGATACAGGAGGGGAGGGAGGACAATAATAGGTACAAAGGGGTGGACAATGAAAGGTACAGTGGGGGACAATAATAGATATAAGAGGGGAGGGGGCAATAAACATTACAGGAGGGGAGGAGGGAACAATAATAGGTACAGGAGAGGGTAATAATAGGTACAGGAGGGGAGGGGGGACAATAATAGGCACAGGAAGAGAGCAGAGACAATAATAGGTACAGGAGGGGGGAATAATAGGTACAAGAGGGGAAAGGGGAAACAATAATAGGTACAGAAGGGGAGAGGGGACTATGACACATACAGGAGAGGAGAGAGGGCAATGAAAGGTACAGGAGGGGAGGGGAGGACATTGAAAGGGACAGGAGGGGAGGGGGACAATATAAGGTACAGGAGGGAAAGGGGACATTGAAAGGCACAGTAGGGGAGGAGGACTATGAAGGGTTCAGGAGGGGAGACAATAAAAGGTACAGAAAGAGAAAGGGGAGAAGGCACAGGAGGGGAGGAGGACTATGAAAGGTTCAGGAGAGGAGAAGGGGAGACAATAAAGTGTACAGGAAGGGGGACAATAAAAGTTACAGGAGGAGGACAATGAAAGGCACAGGAAGGATACTGAAAGGCACAGGAGGGCACAAAGAGATTAGTAAGTTAACAGTCTTCCAGTGACATCCAGTGATTGTGAAAGGGGCTTCAGTACAATGAATTTGGTGATGTCACCCATTAGGAGTGGGCTTGGCATTGAACACCTGTCTTCGCAGATTATACTAAATCTCGAAAAGTTGATAATCTTGCACGGCAAGCACAACATTATTCCAGTTTGTAAGATATTTTCTAATGGACTATGTGTTTAGTTTTGTTTTGTTTATACACTATTTGTTTTAGAAATTCCCTGCGAGGGGAAGATCATCACACATTGTGGTAAATATTCTGTTAGTATGACAAACAAGTTAACTTATTTTGTTATTACAACTGTTCTATATTTATTTGTTTATTGCATGTCAATTTTGGAGATGTCTTTGTAAACTGGCACTTTACAATAAATTTTGCACTGTATTTTCTGAGAAACATATATGCATACAAGCATATATTTTTTTGTTTCTAGGGGTGGGGGGTGTGGATCTTGGGTAAGTTCCCACATTTTGTTTCCCCAGGACTTGACCCCTGTATCTATCTATCTATCTATCTATCTATCTGTCTGTCTGTCTGTCTGTCTGTCTATCTATCTTCAACATCATCATGCCTATATGAGTGTGAATGTATTCATTTATGTATGAGTTAGTGTGTTCTAGTTGTGTTTACGTGTAGTTGCACACTTAAAAAAATAGTTATTTTAAGTGTGTGAATGAAAGCTAGTTATTTATGGCATACGAGAGGGAATCAATAGGTATGTATGTGAAAGTGTTTATGTGTGAGGAAGGACAGTTAATAGGGTGTGTAAGAAAATACGACTAGCTTATTACGATTATATCTCTGTATAAAGCACCAATATATTCAGCTTTGTACAATAGATAGACAAACAAACAAATATTGGCAACAAGACAAGGACAGAAAGCGAAGAGTGCCTGCTCAAATTAGTTTATAGGTTTACAGATGTGAATGTCACTGTCTATGCTTGTGTGTGTACTACATACACATCTGCAAGGGTGAGTTACATGGTATGTGGATGGATAGAATTGGCTGAGACTAAGGCCGCAAAAATCCTAAAGATATTACTTGTTTTAGATTTAGAGAGTGTTGTAGTGATAATAGAGTCCTGCAAATCTGGCCGTAATGCAGCTTGTATTTATGCACTGAAACAGAACAGTGGGCGTTCAAGCCCAGGGGACCAATGTTGGCAACTGTAACAGGTAAATTAAAGTGATATGGGTTAATGAACACCCTTCCCCCTTATAACCTGTGCCACACCACACAATGATTGAGTAATGTCAGGATGCTCTATTATAACAGCTGGCCTTTGATCCTGATTTGTATCTTCTTCTTGTTCCCGCCAGCCCCCTATATCCTGTTAACACCTTATCTTTATGACTGTTGGAAAGTGTTTGTTTAATCAAGTAACATCTATTGACCAGATAATGCCAGGTGTGTTTCAAGTTCTATTAAGATGCATTTCACTGGACAGGTAAATTAAAGGAAGGGAAAACAAGAGGAAATATTAAAGAACAAGAACCATTTATAGGCCACGGTAGTAGTTATGGTGCAAGGGGTCTCCCGGCACTGCCCCAGAGTCAGTAGTCAAACTATTTTAGTACAGTTTGAAAATGTACCTAGGTCTGGCTGGGCACCCAGAGCCTAGCATACCTGGCTGTAATGGCCTAGCATATCTGGCCATAATACAGGCCGTACTGAACTAAGCAGGGCAAAGCAGGACTCTCATTTGCTGCGTATGTCAGATGAAGTGTTAAGAAATAAGGAGATGAGTTTGCTAATTGCCTAATGAACTCTTCCTCCTATCACCCAGGACTGCAAAGTATTTGTATGGAATTCAAATGTCCCTACTGTGAAATAGGTTGTGATTATTTTGATGATTTAACACTAGATGTGTATAAAATTCACAATCTGCTGGATAGCATTTTCAAGTTCTGGCTGACTGCAAATATAGGGCGATAGTCAACCCTTTTTGCTGCTCTGTTCACTAAACATTGAGTGGTACTTACGTGACTTGATTTCCAAAATTCAGGTCAAGTAGTGCTGTACGCAAAACTATTGATAATCCTGCTGTTTTATCGTTAAACAACGTGTAGCTATTTATGCTAGTATTGATAAGTCTAGATCCGAAGCTGCTCTAAGCAGTGGATTCTTTATAATGAGATAAAACACCAGTTACTCAATGTGTACATCATATAGCATGCACAGACATATATTTCAAACACAGTTAACACAATGCCTCATTGCCATCGTTCAGTGACTCATTGGTTGCTTTTGATCATATTTTTCCTCTAATTGAAAAATAAACCATTTGTGACGGTTAGAACGGCTTCAGGTGACTTTATCTCTTTCAATTCAGCCCTTTTGAGATCCTTTTCCGGAATTCTGCAACATAAACAGTGTAGAATTAGTGGGAAGCCATTCCTTTGTTCCTGAGTCACCATGTATTGTACTTGAGCAGATGGAAACTACATCGTTCGTCATTAACTTTCTTGAGTTTCAGAAGTACAGAAGACATCAGATCACTGATTACATCATGTTTCCTCTTTGTGAATCTATACCATACCAGAAGGGATATTGTTGCCTGAAGCAAAGGATTGATATGGTTGTTTTAATAGGATAAATACTGTTATCTCAACCTTATGGACCTCTTGAAGTTTGTGAGTCAGAGAAGTTAGCAAAATATTTATTTTCAAGTTTAATCAAGTTTGCTATAAATAACACTATGTCAGCTATAGACTTGTGTAAAGGGATGGTACTCTAAGTAGGAGGAAAATAGCATTTTGTAAAGCTTCTCTTGGTGAATAAGACATGCCTCATAAAGTCCTTTTTATTGTAATTGTGGGTGTGATTCTTATTGTTTTACATTTATACTCAAATGATTTTCTTTCTTTGAAACATGAATTTGAAATTTAAGATGGTTGGGAGTATCAGAAAACATTTTATTTATCTCTATATTTAAAAGAAGAAAAACTACCACAACAAGAGGACATAGTCTTCAATTAGAGTGGCAAAGGTTTAAAAATAATATCAGGTAATATTACTTTACTGAAAGGGTAGTGGATGCATAGAATAGCCTTCCAGCTGAAGTGGTAGAGGTTAACACAGTAAAGGAGTTTAAGCATGCGTGGGATAGTCATACGGCTATCCTAACAATAAGATAAGGCCAGGGACTAAGGAGAGTATTTAGAAAATTGTGCAGACTAGATGGGCCAAATGGTTCTTATCTGCCGTCACATTCTGTGTTTCTATGTTTCATTCTCTATATAATATACTGTACAGCTGCAAGATTATTCACTAAAGTGAAAATTGTCAGGAATTCAAAGTTATTTTCAAATGTAAGGCCGAAATAGTCAATACAATGTCTGATTATCTTCTCCATATCACACATTCTTGTAATAATATATTCTACTTACATCAAAGAAAGAGAGGTGTTGAGGCATGGGGCAGTTCAGCTACCTGCTTATTGACTATTATATCAAGGGCAGTCAACGGACAGCCTATCAACCGTTGTAAATGTTCTCTTGATGCTTTACTACAGCTCAAATTGCTGAAAAATATATTGCTGGCCAGGGTAGAATGGAGATTGAACACACAGTGCTTCACAGTTTGCTGCATATGGTGCTGTGTAGCCACAGACTGGTCAGAGTATCTGTGGCGGATAGCATCAAACCCGCAGTGTAAAGACTCATTAAAGACTATATTACTCCCCTGGCTCCCTGTATCCACCTCCCCTCCATGGGTTTCCAACCAGCGCTTCTCTCTACCCCGTCTCCCAACCCTACACTGAACCGGAGCACTTCAGACTGTTCAGCAGGACTTATCCATGTATTGCATAGAACCCCAGTTCAGTCTACACCCTGTCCCAGTCATCTTCCCCCATGGCTTTAACTCCTTTCCCTGTTACCAATGAGAGTGCTATTTGGAGGGAAGCTACAATCCATCCAGGAGGACAATTGCTTCCTATGAGCCAAGCTCGATCCATCAGAGACCCCATTAAAGTACGAGTGACTGACTAGAAGCACCTGGAACTGTTTTTGGCTAAACTTTAATGGGGTGGTATTTCCACAAACCTCCACAGATCAGGGTGCTATTTTGACAGATTGGGCACTCCATTAAGGGTCATCCAGGGATGTAGGAGTTGTGGGGGTTTCCTACGTGTTTTATGGATTTTTCTATGTTCGGCTCTCCATATCCAGGAGATATTTGATTTAGTGAGAGTTGACTCAATTATCTCTCAGACAAAGAGGCACCTGGGTGGGATCTATATGTTGGCAATGGAGACCCCATGTTAGGCGTCTGGGCATAAAATGCTGCATTCTGTACAATAAAATCAGTTGTTCTGTTGGAGTTATAATCACTGAAGAGTTCATGTTCCTCTACAGTACCCAACGTTCCACTACAGTACCCAACCACTAGTCATGGGCATTAGTTTTCAGATTAACAAATTTTCATCCGAAATTTGGTAATTTCGTCCATTCATCCAAAAGACAAATTATTGAATATAAATTAAAACAATGAAACGAAGACCTAAATGTTTGTTGGATGAAATTTAGTTCTGAAATTTGTTCTTTAGTTTGTTTGTTTTATATTAGAAGGAGCCTAGTAGCTATTCCAACACACAGGTTTCCCATGCCCCATTGTGGGCACATACTACAATAATCAAATGGAGGGACATAGTGCCCCCCCCCAAATCCCCAACCATGCCCCATGAGTGGGAGACACTAAAATAAATGTGGCCTCCAGGTGGTCGCTTTTAAATCAAATGAACTGGGGGACATGCTGAGGCATTATCCCCAACCATTGGGAGCATGTGGTTACTCTAAAAATAATAATGAGGGAAAAATTGGACACGAATGGGAGCTGGAGGCCCTGTTTATTTTAATGGCCCCTGCTTGCGGAGCACAAGGGGGACACTATTTACCCTCTTATTAATTATATTAGTGGGCACGCTACCATGGGGGAATGGGGAACTTGTCCCAGGTACTCCTTTATTGGATTAGTAACTGGGCAGCTCACTAGTCTTTCTTTCTTTCTAACAACAAGCAGCCACTGGCAAGTAGGGGCAGGAAGGATGACTTAACCTCCCTTACTTACTAATACTAAGTATTTGTTTTTACTTAGTATTACTAAAGTTGTCTGAAACCCCAAAATTATGAAAAGGAAGGGCTTGTCGTAATTTTGGGATTTTCAGCTTCTTAGAACATAGCTACTAAACTCTTGTAGGATTGCTATAAGATCACCAAAAAAGTGCTATCTACTAAATAGCTTCCTAATTTGATACCCTTAAGTATGGCGATCCAACAAGAGTACCAATATAGGGAGTTATCTACTAAGCAGCTGCAGGATGCAGCCACGGCCAGAAGCACGGATCAGAATTTCATTCAGACAAATTAAATTCCGAAGTAAAATTATGACCAAATTTCATCCAAAAACTAATGAACAAATGGACAAAATGGTTTAGATGAAACAAAAGATATTTTTCATGTTCTTCTGTCCACCACCAAAAGCATGTTTCAATGGGAATGTGAGTGTCAAAACCAGAGCAATGAAAGTTGCCTGGTTTGATGAATCATGATTTCTTTTAGATAAAGTGGATGGCCAGATGAGTGTGTGTCATTTACCCAGGAAAGAGATGGCAGCAGGATGCACTATGGGAAGAAAGAAGGCTGGCCAAATTTCAGCCAAAGCTAATGAAATAATGGGTGAAATTCTCTTATCAAAAATTTTCCACGTGCATAAGTCTACTTATAGACCCAAATGTATATTCACATTATATATTCTGGTTTATATAATCATAAAGGAAAATACATATATGGGTTGGCTGTACAAGACGGAACCCCAAGGACAGACAGGTTTTTTCCTTGTGTGTCTCTAGACTTAAAATATTATATCTTAGATCTCACACCCACGCTCCTTATCTTAAGAATTCATGCAGGTAAATATTTGCATGATAGAATTAAATTGTTTTAAGATTTGAGAGCTAGACAGAAAATATAACTGTAATCCTTGGCAAACCTGTTTAATCCAATTCTGTGTTGCTGTATAAATAAATAACCCATTGCTTAAAAATGCCGGAGCTCAATCCTATAAAACAAGCTTTATGATTCAAGGTAGAGGAGTGCGTGGTGCTTTAAGATATTGTGAACAAGTGCTGCAACAAAAACCCAAGTGTATTGTCGCCAGATACACTTAATTTGTAGTAAAAATGGAAAAAGCAAGGTGATGTGTGCACAGAAAGAAAGTAATTACCTTTTTTTGTATATAATACAAAAATTATTCTGGAAAAGTAATTAGAATGTCCTATATAAAATAAACACATAGAACAGACATAGTGTAATCTGTAAACACAATCTGAAAAATAGATGTTTTAGAATAGGAACACTCACAATTTTCAGAGCCCGTAAAAGTTGGTTCTGAACGTGTAGGGCTTTGTGTCACCTCAAGGACAGAGGATGAATTCCTCCAAAGATGGAAGTCCCAACTATATGGTGATGCTTGAATCAAGAACTTTCCAGTGAAGGTAAAAGTAAGTATATAAATTTATCAGTAACACATAGAAAGAAATTTAATATTAGCACAACAAGTTTTAAACCCACAAATGTCTCTTCCTCAGGTGCAGGTACATTTACAAATGCCTATAGGCATAATTTTATACCCTCCAAAATGAAATTAATAACTTGCACATGTGTACATAGTAAAAGAAAACCCATTGCCAAATATGGTCCTGACCGGATACAACTTGCCATATCTAATATGGCGTCGCATCCGGTTCACCGACAAAGTCCATACCCCTCCCAACATGTCCGCCAAACTTCCGGATACTGGGAGTGTTTCAGTCTTCTGTATTTCATAACGCACCTGTTCAGAGAGATCATTGCGTCACTCCCTGTGACGTCCTTCCTCCGGGGAGATTCTTCCGTCTTTACTGAGGGGGAATCTATTCACCCCTCATCTCTCAACACAGGAAGTGTTCTAAAAAGTGCGTCCGAAGCTCGGGCGCCATTTTTAAAGAGGGCAGCAGTCCATAAAACATATTAAAAGAAAAAGGGCATAAGGAAAAAATACAGATATTTTTATACAAAAACTTTACAGAACAAAATTGAAGAAATTGCAGTTTTAGATAGATCACCTTTATAGAACATAAAAAGAAAAACGAAAGTCCAACAGGGAGGAACTGTAAACAAATCCCTCTGATTTTTAATTTTTCTAGTAATGTAGGCACTATTAAGAAAATAATTAGCAAGAGCTGGCACATTCTCAAGCATGAAGATGAAATGCAAGAATACATAGGTCCAAACCCAGTTTTATTTTCAGAGGTGCAAAAACTTTTAAGCAAATTTTAACTAAGAGTTTTGTATAATCAGAAATCCCAAGGAATTTCCTGACGAATTGATCACAGGAACAAAAAGGGTTTTATCACTGTGGAATGTGCAATGCGTGCTGTAATACGAATAAAAACAATTTATTCGTATTACAATTAATTCATTTGTCACAAAAAAAGCTATACAGTCAAATCATTTATAACTTGCCATTCCCATAATGTAATTTATTTCAAATTCACCTGTGGACTCCAAAATATTGGGACAACGTCCAGACCAATTAAAGTTAGGATTAGTGAACATGTCAGGAATATTAAGAAGGGATTTTTAAAACGTAGTGTATCTAGGCATTTTTTAGAAAAACATATGTCTGATCCGAAACAACTAGAATTTTATGCAATTGAAAAGGTGAATATACATTGGAGAGGAGGAGATGCTGCTAAAAATTGCATCCAGGAGACCAAATGGATATTTGAACTAACGGTACGTACTTTAGGTCCAAAAGGTCTTAATATTGACTTTGAGATCAATTCAATTTTATAAAGACATAAAATACTTCTTCTAAGTTCTTATGAAAAATGCACCTTTTATATATATATCATATATTTTAGATTGGTATCCATTTATAAATATTTTATAAAAGTATAATCAGTATGTTTTAGGTGAATCGTATTTATATGTTATTAGAACATTTTTTTAAATTAATTATGAACCCTTAAAGAGTCTTTTGAGATACTTAAAAACACTTTCTTCTATTCTCTGAACTTTTAATTAAATATCTGTATTTTTTCTTTTAATATGTTTTATGGACTGCTGCCCTCTTTAAAAATGGTGCCTGAGGTTCGGATGCACTTTTTAGTACACTTCCTGCACTGAGAGATGAGGGGTGAATGGATTCCCCCTCAATAAAGGCGGAAGAATTTCATCGGCAGAAGGACTACGAAATGACGCAACGGCCTCTCTGAACAGCTGCGTTATAAAATACAGAAGATTGAAACACTCACAAGATCCGCAAGTTTGGCAGCCATGTTGGGAGGGGTATGTACTATGTCCGTGAACCGGATACCTTGCCATATTGGATGTGGCAAGTTGTATCCGGTCAGGACCATATTTGGCAATGGGAGGGTTTTCTTTTAATATGTACACATGTGCTATTCATTTCATGTTTGGGGGGTATAAGTGATGCCTATAGGCATTTGTAAATGTACCCTCACCTGAGGAAGACACATTTGTGGGGTTGAAATGCGTTGTGCTAATATTTCATAATATTGACGTTTCCATTTTTGGATGGCGTGACCCATTTTGTCACTGACACACCCCTACAGGCCTGACCTCCCCCACCCCAATTCCAGTTTCAAATAATTTTGGAAGGTATGCATTAATATAAAATGTGTTTGTGGTGGTTGGAGGGTGGGGTAGTTGTGAATTTTACTTTCTGATTCACAAAACTGAGCCATGCAGTTCATTGTAAAAAGGGCAAGTCCTAAAAGCCATTTAAGTGAATTGTGGAACAGAGATTAATCTTTACTACATAGCAATATAATTTCAGGAGAGACATATACATCTGTCAATATAATGAACCATTATGGACTGCAGATTATGAAAATAAATCTATCTCAATATGACTAATACATGATTGGTCATTAAGAGTTAAATTATTATAAATCTATATGACTGATATTTGATTGTTTATTTTTTGTTTTATATAAGTATTTTTTATTGTATTTCCGTATAAAAAGACATTAGCAGTCAGAGGTATCGACATTAACAACAATGATTCATAGTTTTACCAAACAATTTAATTTTCGTTCAACATTCTGATAATCACATGACATAAATAAATACATACAACAACAGCAAATTGGCAATATACAGACTTCACTATGTACGTCTATCTAGAATAGGAGTAGACTATAAAACTACGGTTTCTCCGATCTCTCAAAACAATGGAGATTACTGTAGTTAACATTAGCTTGTGCTTCGCATTACCATAAAACATACAAAAAATCAAAATACATAAAAATAAGATATAGAAAGCACAACATGGGTAAAATGTACCTTACATACTATTTAGCGAGGGAGGGGGACTGTATTTGATTGCTTTTTAAGGGTTAAATTAAGTTAGAACTGGGGTGTATTTTTATACATATAATATATTTATTAAACCTGTAACATCTTATAAAAACATAAATTTCCTCTGACTCACTTATACAAAGTGCATAATAAAACCTTAATAATATTCATATCTTTGCATAAATATAGTCATATATAGAAATCAACCCATCTGTTGCATTTACTTGGAATATGTAAGTTGTGATTCATAGATGAGTAAGCATACAGATCTGAAGCAGAGGGGTATTGTAGGCGATGGTTGTGGTATTCGCAATAGGGAAGTGGGAAGGCAGATCTAATACCAAGATATAAAACAGCTGTTATACAAATCCTTCTCTGACTACTGCCCAAAAGATTTTTCCCCGTCACTTCCCATAAGAGAAGGAAGGTTTATGAATAATTCATTAAAGTCTACTTCAATCAATTTTTAAAAAATATATATATATTTTAATGCCAATGCTAGCTGATACTAAAATTTTTTTTTTTTTTTAAAAAAAGAAACTGATGTTACATATAAATCTGGCCAAGTTAATTTTGAGTACACATAGATTTTTTTAGTTCAATAAAGCACACAAAAGGTATTTTTCCCCTCAATATCGAATCATAACAAAATTCTTTATTTACACTGTTATCCTACTTAACTCCTTCACTACCAAGTGATTTGCAAATAATAAGGAAGAAATAAATTTTTCGATTGTACCTAAACTTTTCCTTTTTGACAAAACTTGCTTACAGCAAGAAAAGAGAATAAAATGTGTTACAGAATAATTACATTATCGATTTAAAATAAATATTTGAAAAGTTTTTTTTAACATGTCGACATTTCTTTGTTCTCCGAATCTATGATATAGTCCGAGTAGACATTTCTTACATATATACCATAATTCTCCTGTATGATCTAGAAACCTTTGAGCAGTAATTACCAGATTTTACTAATTACATGACGTAAAGTCATGATTTTATTAAGGACACCGAGGCTCATATAATGCTTATCTCTTTCTTTATTCCCCAGCAGCAAAGATTAATATTAAGATATTTATAGAAAAAAAACAAATAAAGTACCCTCAAGGATTAACATCTTAGCCAATGAGAGCAGTCCACATTACATTTACTCCCATCTGACCCTAAGTCACTCCTCTTTCCTGGTGATGCCAAAGCTAATGGTCAACGAAAAGAACTGAAAACAAAAAGAACTGAATTAACACAACCAGACAGTCGAACATCTGTTGTCTGTGAGGCGACATCTTCCGAGGAAACAGATCTTTGTGAAGACATTCATGGAAGGAATCGGTCCTGATGAGAGCCATCGTAAAAGCTTCATGCTGTAATGAACAGAGAGAACAAGTGGTAAAATATGCTCTAATAGAATATCACCCATGTTAGAATAGAAATGACTAAACTATAAAATATAATTCACTTATGTTTGGGTAAGCATAGCAGTTAACTATTCCATGAACAAACTATTACCCAAATAGCAAAACACTCCAGGCATTTAAAATCCATACCAATAATGCACATAGAGTTGGGAAAAAAACAAAGACATACCTGTATCGGGCGGGCTAATATTCGCCTCCATGTCCTTAATAAAATCATGACTGTACGCAGTGGTGGATCCGGGGGGGGGGGCAATTGCAGGACTGGCATTGTTGGGAAAAAAACAAAGACATACCTGTATCGGGCAGGCTAATATTCGCCTCCATGTCCTTAATAAAATCATGACTATATGCAGTGGCGGATCCGGGGGGAGGGGCAATTGTCCCCCCCCCGCCCCCGACATTCTCCACTGCCAGCTAACGCAGGGCTGGCATTGTCCAAGTGCCAGCCTTGCATGTGCCTGCAGACCGGAGAGAGAGATCAGAGATCTCCCTCCCCGGTCCGCAGGCACATTGCTGGCAGCCGGCAGGGGAGGGAAAGAGGACCTGGGAGTTCAGCCTGCAGCTCCTCCGGGTCCTACTCTTGCTCAAAAACCTGGGGGTGAAAACTGGAACGTCGTAGATCACGCCCTTTGCCTTCAGGGTGTGGATTTCCTGCAATACTAGGCTTTATTTTTGTGGGGAATAAACAATCTGGTGCAGCATGGACGTTTGGGCTTGGTGCAGCACAAACTTGATCTGATAATAGAACACAAACATCTGAGGTTAACCTGTGCCAAGCATCAAAAAAATTTAACATTCTGCCCCCACATATGACATACAAGGGAGAGGGGATGGTAGAAGACTCACCATAAGGCCGTCGGCCATAGGAGGTTCCCCTGGTCCCTCGGGACTGCCAAGATCTGCCTCTGACTGGGAAGAAAGGCGAAGGTGACTTGGTGTCTGTAGACTGGAATCGATTTGTGGCTGAGTCTCAGTAGGAACCCCAGGAGGAACGGCCAGCCAGACAGCCCCGATGTCTGCCGGCACCGCCAAAAACCTTCTGAGAGAACACTCTATTCATCTTTGATTGTGCCTTGTCCAGTGCCATGAAGGTACTGACATAGTTGCTCAGTTCCCGAATAGGAGACCTTTTGCCTGTGGTCCAGGCTCAGATATTGCCAGATCGATGAGCTTCGGCTTAATTTTTACGAGGATGGCTTTGCGCCTCTCAGTGGCCAACGCTGTGTTAGCATTGCCTAACAGACAAATGGATCACTGGACCAATCCCCTGATGGCCAGTAAATCTACTGGTGCACCTACGGTTAAGCCCGCTTCGACCATACTAGAACCCAAAACATCTAGCACCTTGTCTTGACAGTGACGTAGGGAATAATCAAGCCCTTTTTTGGCCTTCCAGACAGAAACTGGGCGACCTTGGGGTCTACGTCTGGTGTGACACAGGCCATGTCAGGGACCATAGGGCATGGGCAGTCCACCCTAAGCTTATTTCTAGTGGTTCTCTAGGAGTTCTCTAATCCTAGCCGCAATATACTTGGCCACATGGTCAGTGTGGTACCACTCAGCTGACCTTGGGTTTTGCAGGGAATTGGGGTTAAACAGGGCTTCTCCCTCCGGGTCAAGGATAGCAGAGTCAGAAACCTCCTCAGATTCCGACCCAGAGTCAGAAGAATCAGTCAGGGACTTTGCCCTCTTCCATGTCTGCACCATTTTTGCCCGATGGGTGGCTCTTTTACGTAGGGGCACCACGTCATCAATGGTAACAGGACGCAACCTGTCTGTATGTACAGATTTGGAGGTGTGTTTGACCATATAGTGGGTCTTTTTTGTAGCCTTAGGGAGTGTCAAGCCAGAAGCATATTTGGATGCCAAGATAGCATTTGAAATGGAGTGGGACAAGTTGTCCAACATAGCTCCCATAGCTGCGTATATGGTCTAGGTGACCGATTTGGTCATAGTGGCGTCAAGGAGCGAGTGAAACTTCTCAGAGTTCATCTGCTCCAGTGACGCTTCGTCCTCCCATTGATGGGCAGGGGGTCTAATTGTTATAGGCAGGTGACACTGGTGAAATCAGTCATAGAAAAAAGGATGGGGCTGGGAGCAGGGGAGCTGACAAGCACAATATTACACAGGGTAATGCACAACAAAACTATTCTAGGCTAGCTTACCAAGTGTTCCCTCAGGAATAGCCTCTGGGAAGCACTGGTGAGTTGCCCAACTACACAGGAAGCCAATCAGCTCGCCTGCCCCCAAACGAGTCTGAGAAAAAGCGCTGCAAACTTTGCCACACGCAAGATGGCAGCGGTTTAAGCCGCAAACCTGAGGGCCAACAGATAGACGTGCCCTGAAGCAGGAGGGAGACCTCAGAACATCGAGGTCGCCAAGTAAAACAACAAAAATGGGTAATAAACAACCCAAAGGGATGGAGGGGTAAGGGTAGCCGCAGGGAGTTGGGGGGGGGGGGAACCCTGTGAGGGAAAAGGAAACAATTGAGGGGGACAATAACAGATGGCCCTGCTCCAAATGCTCGAATGAAAACCAGATATCAGAAGAAATAACAAGAAATAACAAGAAACCGCTAGTAACAAGAAAAGTAAGAGCAAAACACTGAAACAATATTGACAGAGCAAAACATTTATAGTACTTAGCTGAGGCAGCAGCAAAGAAAGAGGAGTGGCTTAGGGTCACATGGGAGTCTATGGAATGTGGACTGCTCTCATTGGCTAAGATGTTATTTGGTTAACCCTTGAGGGTACTTGTTTTGTTTTTTTCTATAAATATCTTAAAATCCTTTCTTTGCTGCTGAGGAATAAAGAAAGAGATAAGCATAATATTAGCCTCCGTGTACTTTAATAAAATCAAGAACCTTACTGATGTCACATTGCACCCATATTACTTCCGTATTTATGTCACATTGCCCATTTTGATGGTACATTGTGCTCAAATTTTTTAATCTTATGTTCGCTGTCACCTTTAGTTTTCTGGCATTGTGCATTGTAGACCAGTTATGTTATTTTCTTAATCTTACAAATACAAATGTAAAAGAACACAGAGCATCACATGATAAAAAAATGTGAACACAATTTATAGGTGATTTCCAGTGTTTGATTCGATGGTGTAATTTCTACATAAGTGCCAGTTCGCTTTTAAGGAGTAGCACTTCTTTAGAAGTGAATAAGTGTGACAAACGCTCCTTACCCTGGATATTTGCCACGCACACTTGGAGATGTGTGGAAGCTAAAGAGAAACTCGGGAAATGGAGCGAGCTAGCACCCGGGTAGCATCCCCATATGAAGAGTGGAGTCCACAAGGCACACTGGCCCAGGAGTATGGCCCTATTTCAGCCGAGGAGGAAGTGGACTGGAGAGATGAGATACGGAGAGATCTCTGGCAAAAGGCCCTAGAGCAGACTCAGGTTCCAGGGGGAGAGAGCCTTCCCAGTTCAGAACAGCGCTGATAGAAGCAAGCAGTGTTGAGGCTGTCTTTACTGGAGGATCCGCCTTCAAAAGAGCCTTCCCCGTTCAGAACAGCGCAGATAGAAGCAAGCAGTGCTGAGGCTGCCTTTACTGGAGGATCCGCCTTTTGAAAGAGTGGATCATAGAACTCCAGCATCTGATCAAGAAGGAACTGTGGCTGGATGAGGCATACCGGGTGCTACGGTGGTACTCAGTCCAAAGGTGCCCATGGATGGCAGAGAACGAAAGACCAGAGGGTGATGACTATTATTTCCCTGGTCTACTATGGGAGGCATTAGAGTAGGAAAGTGACTTCGGCAGCACGGAGGAGTCTCGGTATTGGGACATCCGGGAATACTGCCTGGATGCACTGGAGCTCCCTAATACTATGGGCCTAGGGCCAGATATCACCCGTCTGGTCGCTATAGAATGGGAGCTGGAGCAGTAATACCAGTACCTACGGGAATCGTAGAAATGAGCTGGGTAACTACGGGAGAGGAGATGATTGGTCCCTCTCCCCAGTGGCAGTGTATCAGGCAGGGAGAGGAGACAACCGGTCTCTCTCCCCAGCAGCAGACGGAGTTACAGGGGAGGAGATTTTTGGTCCCTTTCACCAGCAGCAGCAAGCATCACAGGGAGTGAAGACAGTCAGTCTCACTCTCCAGCGGCAGCCAGGGGTACAGGGAGAGGAAATTTTCGGTCCTTCTCCCCAACAGCAGCAGGAGTTACAGGCAGTAGAGATAGTTGGTCTCACTCCCCAGCGGCAGTATGAGGTAAAGGCAGAAGAGACAGTCAGTCTCTCTCCCCAGCAGCAGACGGAGTTACAGGGAGAGGAGATTTTCGGTCCCTCTCCCCAGCAGCAGCAAGCATCACTGGGAGAGGAGATAGTCAGTCTCACTCCCCAGTGGCAGTGTCCCAGCAGCAGTGTACCATGCAGGGAGAAAAGACAACCGATCTCTCTCCCCAGCGGCAGCCATAGTTATACGGCGGGGAGATTTTCGGTCCCTCTCCCCAGCAGTGGCAGATTGTGTTACCGGAAGCGGATACAATCAGTCTCCCTCTCCAGCGGCAGAGTGCAACCCCAGCGGAAGAGCTGGCATCAGGGCAGAGCACCGCTGGTTTCTGTCCACAAGTCCCTGAGGTTTTTGGCATGGGAGGTGTGGATGGGAACGTGGTCCCAACACCTGGATCACAGGGCACAGATCCCCAACCGTCTAGCATGGGAGCCTCAATCATCCTGATATTGTCCCTTCAGCAAAGTGAGTGTCCGAGATATGGTGCAATCAGTCTCCCTCCTCAGCAGCAGCAGACATCACTGTGAGTGGGACAACCAGTACCACTCCCCAGCGACAGTACATACAACAGGGAGCAGATAGTTTCTTCATCCCCTCCCCAGCAAAAACGTGGTGCCTCAGGGGTGGATATTAGTAGTTGCCCTTCCCAGAAAGACCCTGGATATCTAAACTGGAGCTTGGGGCAGGAGACCCTCTGAAGCACTGCATCTTTTGGAAAAGGCCACCAGACTAACACAGACCCAGATCGATTGAAGGTCTGGGGTCTGGTTAGTCTCCCCAAGAGGGGGAAGATATGTGACAAATGCTCCTTACCCTGAATGTTTGCCACGCACTCTGGGAGGAGTGTGGAAGCTAGCCTCCTGCCCACCGACGATGGGCCATGTAAAAAGACCCTGTTCGGGAGTTAAATCTCCATTAGTAGCTTGCCCTGGGTTCTCGTGGTTCGGCACTTTTTCTTCATGCAAATATAACCGAACGCTATCTCTCTGGCAGCCGTTCACAGGAACCAAACCCACGAATAGCCCCAGCAGTACATAGCAGCGACTACTATGGAACTATTTTCGGCATTAGGACTTTGTGGGTTCCTGGTCACCTCAGCGGGACTTAGCCTGAAATGTTATGAAGCTGTTTTCGGCATAAGGTGACTGTGCAGTTCCCGGACAACTTGGTCCGTGGTTTTGAACCACTTTGAAATCCGCCAGGAGAGCGCATTTTAGAGGGAAGGTGACTGAGACTAAAGGGATCAAACGATACCTAAAAGCCAGCCGGAGCACCCCGTATTGCGGCCGCAGAAGCTCCCGAAAGTTGACCGGCAAAAGCACCAAACGCCATGGAACTGTTTTGGGCATAGGACCAAGTGTGCGGCCAGTCAGAAACTGTAACACGGTGGCGTATCCCCTACACTGCATGGATCTGAGCGCTATTTGGAGAACTTGGGCACTCAGATCAGGCCTATCTAACAATATAATTGTGACAAACTCCCCTTAACAAGTAAGCTCCTGGAGGAGCCTGCTTGTCAGCCTCCTGACCACAGACTATGGACCCTGTAAAATATAATATAAAAGTCTCTATTTGTGTATTTGGACTATATGGTTCGGGAACCGAAAAGCCGCATCAACCGGAGACCACCCTGGAGCTTGTTAAGCCTAATTGATACTTTGTAACAATTTCCACCCCAGTGTTCTAAGTGTTTGTCTGGGTGGCCACAGTTCCTATGGATGACCACTAGGTGGCAACCATCTTGTTTGCATGAACACAGGTAGCAGTGTTTAATCATCGAGTTCATGGAACTATTTTTGGACACTGAAACTCCTGAACACCGCTGGACTTCCATGATCCCCTGTGTTCGGTTCTACATCACTGTTTTGTGGAAACGTTCCCACGAACAAGGGAAACAAGCTCCAGGGTAAGAACATTGACTATGTTCGGTAGTTTGTTCGTTTTTTAAACTACCATAATAGAATGACCGCAAGCCTTGATACTCTGGAACTGTTTTGGGCATGGGACCATGCGTGTGGTCTGTCAAATTATAACTTCAAGGAAATTCCTGAATTCCTGAACCAATCTGGGTGATTTTTGGATATGTTGGTCACCCAGATCGGAGCTATCAGGGGATGTAACTTTTGTGGGGTTTTATGTATTTTTAAGGGTGTATTTTTTACACCCTATTTTTAAGATATGTGGTGTTTGGGAAATGTGTATTTTTTATACCTGGAGATAATTGAGTTTAATACAGTGCTTGACTCAATTATCTCCCAGGCACAGGGCAGGGATTATCTTGTTTTGTATGGGTCCTGGACCTGAGAGCCAATGTAATCATGTGTATGTTTTTACTGTAGTCTACTCTCAGGTCCAGGGGGGGAGTGCTACTTGCATGGGGACCTGCATATATGGCCAGTTGTGGCTGCCAATAAACGTATTCCAGCTTGTACTCCCAGAACTATGTGTCATTTGGTTACTGGGAGGGGAAAGGGCTATTCTTTAATCACTGTTCCAGTGTGGAGGATTCAACGGGGAAAGTCGGTGTAAGGACTAGAGCTCCCAGGACTGCGTGTTGTCCGGTGCCTGGAGGTGTCTAGAGCGAATTCCCCATTTGGCTCCAGGAGGGAGCAGTTCCAGGACCCCAGTCAAGCCACGGCGACTGTGGGCAGAAGTGTTGCAGTTTGTCCCCTATTCCAGCTAGGAAACGGTCCTTGGTGGAGGTACCCAGCCAGGGGTACAGGGAGCTCTGTTACAATATTATTTGTGTGTGTTTTTCTATGTCTTCTATGTGTTTTTATGTATTTTCTATATTTTATGTTTTTAAAACACTGGGGCAATGATTTTGATGTTTTCCAGTCAGTTAATTGTGTGTAATACGAGAATTAACATAGTCTATAATTTTACGAAGGCCAACCATAGGACTGTAATGAGGGCTGAAATGATTGGGAAGTAGTAACCTAATGGTTCAGAATAAATGTTGGTTATTTAGTCAGAGTAAATATAAAAAAAAATAATTTCAACACATTATTTACCTTTCGGGAACAGAAGATATAATATCTCAAATGATAATATATGTGGTTATCTCTTTTGAGTCACTCTGTTTATCTTGTTGAAGTTGCCTTGCACAGCATACATCAATTTAATATCAGAAGGAAATTAGTGCACCTAAGGGACCACATCATCAAGCGGTCTTTGGTTACCAAACTACTCTGACCATCTCCCTGCGGGACCAAACATCTGCACACATGGTATGTTTTGCAAACCCCTTACTCCATGTCTGGTCCTGCTTTGTGCATATGTCCACCAAAATATTTGTTCCATGTCTTGACTCATTTTACGAACAGTTAGCATATGTCTAACAATGAGTTTGATCCATATCTTGACTCATCCTACGCACAGTTAGCATATGTCCAACAATGAGTTTGATCCAAACCTTGATCAACTCTTTACAGAATTAGCCTATTTCCATTATTTCATTTTATTCAACTTTAAAATTTTATACAAACCCTCTGCAGAATTAGCAATATTTTATTTCAAAGAAAAATTTCATAACTAGCAAAGTTTTCAATAATCCTCCCACATTCAATGCTTAATATATAAACTGCCCACCTGCATGATATTTTTTAATATATATTTAATTTATTTATATTTTAAGAGGTAAAACTCAGTAGGCTGATTCTGGATGATGCTTTATCATTGCTATAATTGGCAACAAGGAAAATGACTCACAGGGAACAAGCACAGAGAGTGCCCTTGGTGTGGCAGTAGAGTGTGTTCTTGCTGTTCACACATCATTACTTCAAGTGAGATGGAACACCCAATAAAATTATATTCAACTGTTATGTACAATATGTAATTTATCTAAGGACTGTCCAAGTCTGTGAGTGAGAAAAAAACTAAACAAAAAGAAGTCATTAAAAGTACAGACAGTTAACATTTAAATGCTGTTATAGTTCTGGAATCCAAAAAGAAAAGAGGGAAAATACTGCTAGTCATTTGGAAAGAGTTGTGTCATTTAAATTTTAGGCCACTGATTCGGAGAGGAAGTGGTGACACACGAAACCTTATAAGAAGTCAAAAAGAAGTGTATGTTATGTCTTGGACTTCCATTCTCAAAATATTCATGTTGTACATTTTAAAACACTTAAACTGAGGCTACTCTTCTCAGGAATTAAACTTCGAATGTCTAAGGAAATAAATGTATGCATGCATCCTATCTAACAACCATATGTTATCTGCAGGGCTGGACTGGGACAAAAAGAAGCCCGGGCAGTTAATAGCAGAGCAGCCCACAGTTAGGGGCGGGGCCAAAAAGGGGATAATATCGATAATAACAGAGCTCGCAAGAGGGAGACAGGTAGGCTGCCCGGCACGGATTCACAAATCTTTCTTCCGGCCAGTGAGGGGGCAGTGGTCCTTCTTAGGGCCAGTGCTGCCCTAAATGGGCGAACAGGGGAGATCCTGTGATCTTGGCTCATGTCCATCGCGGCCCACCGGACATTGCCGATAGCCAGTCCAGGCCTGGTTATACGTCTATATGTTATGACTCCACTTAATATGCCATGTATATTAATAATGCAACAAATAAATTTACGGGCACTCAAGGTGTTTAAGCCGCAGGCAGTTTTAATGAAACAAAAAGAACAGCAACGTTTCGACCTGCTAAGAGGTCTTTTTCAATCCAACATCACAAAGCAAACATGAGTGTATATATAGCAAACAGTGCAAAAAAATGCCAACCACTAATTCACTTAAATGAATATCATTAACATAAATAATTAACACAAAACATATAAATTACACCAAATATCTATAAATGCAATAACCCATGACTTACCTCTGTGTGTCAAAGGAGGGAGAGACAAAATAATATTATTAAAATCTAATAAAATAAAGTAAAAAAAAGAAAAAGAATGATTCTCGAGGCACCAAAGAATCACTTCCGGTTAGGTGGAACGCAAGAAAGCGTTTGCTGTTCTCATGCATGCGCATGGTAATCCCCGTTCGGCAGATTGCCTGGGGACACATGCACAAGATCATTGGAGGTTCGTATGATTTGTTCGCACGTTCATGCACATGTGCGCATGTGTGAATGAGCATCCAGTGCTGTTCGTACGTATGATCGTACGAACGGTCTCTGCTCTTTGCATTGTTACACTTCTTTTAGATTGCACTTGCGCCATTCCAGTGTATGGGCATACTTATGCGTTCCAGAGAACAGGGAACGCTTTTGTGCGTTCCACCTAACCGGAAATGATTCTTTGGTGCCTCGAGAAGCATTCTTTTTCTTATTTTTATCTTTTACTTTATTTTACTAGATTTTAATAATATTATTTTGTCCCTCCCTCCTTTGACACACAGAGGTAAGTCATGGGTTATTGCATTTATAGATATTCGGTGTAATTTGTATGTTTTGTGTTAATTATTTATGTTAATGATATTCACTTAAGTGAATTAGTGGTTGACCTTTTTGCACTGTTTGCTATATATACACTCATCTTTGCTTTGTGGTGTTAGCTTGAAAAAGACAAAAGGTTGCTGTTCTTTTTGTTTCATTAAAACTGCCTGCGGCTTCAACACCTTGAGCCCCTGGAAATTTCTTTGTTGCCTTGTCGTTGTGGGATTGCTTGTCCTGCTCATGAGCACCGGGTGGCTGCTAGGATTAAGTGCGGCTCCTACCATAACTTTTGTAATGTACTTTAATAATGTCCAATAAAAAAAAGAGAATGCCAAAAAAAAGATGTTTTTATTTAAGCATATTTTAGGATATTGTGCCACTTGTGCCATGCTCTCCTTCTCCCCCATTCTTCTTGTTCACCTGTTATCCCATATAACATGGTGACAAGCAACAAGTGGTTAATGCAATAGTACTACTTTGCGCAGTACTGAAATTTGCTCAAACTCAATGTTTGATTATTAAATTAGTACTAGATTAACAGGCTAAACAAATAGTTGTTTGTTAATGTCAATTTTTTCTGTACATGCTGTGACAAGAGCAATCTCGCCACATTGCATTGGAGAAGCCTGGCTGCCCGCCTGCTGCCTTTGGACTATGGACCAGACTTTATGAAAATGTGTTAACCCAGATAGCTATGCCATGGAGCCCATTCGTGTAGTTAAAGACTTTGGCTCCATGGAAATTGAACTGTGTGAATAGGATCTGAGCGCTATTCGGTAGTTTTGTGCGCTCAGATCCCAGCTATCTGGGGATATGTGAAATGTCTGTGTGTTATGTGTAAAAGGTGACTTTATGTATTTTAAAGTGTTTTATGTCTTTTTGCAACCATGTGCTCAATGGAGTCTGCCT
The DNA here is from genome assembly GCA_933207985.1 of Pelobates cultripes. Lineage (NCBI taxonomy): Eukaryota > Metazoa > Chordata > Amphibia > Anura > Pelobatidae > Pelobates > Pelobates cultripes. The sequence goes on along the minus strand of OW240921.1, from coordinate 92,192,093 downwards.
CTATCCCTGGATAATTGGATTACTTTCCCCATTGTCTCCAGGATAGAGGGCTCTGTAAAACCTGTTTGAGCCAGATAGCCATGTGCCAGCCAGGGCCCAAAAGATACTTTTACTAACTTTTGAACCCCTGGTCTGATTCATGCCATTTTTTAATATGTTGTTCCCCTGAATGGATTGATTGTGAATATGTAATTTTATGTGAATGTGATGTATGGTTTTAGAGTTATGAAAGTTGGGTAGAAAGTATGTTTTAACTGTATGTGTAATTGAGTTTCCTCTCAGGATAAGGGGAGAGAATATGTGGGATGTAACTGATATGTGATTGGTTGTTTTATACCTCCCTGTGGGCGGTCCTGTATTTGAAAAGACTGTAATAAAAACCAGGCTGGGTGTGCCAGCACCTCAGACCACTGCTTGACCCTCAACACGGAGCCTTGTCTCGTTCTTGGGGGGATTTATTGTATGCTGTTCCAGTTCGACTGCTAGGAGTGTAAACCTATTCATATGGTTTTTCCTATTCGGCTGGTTACAGCATTCGTATGGTTTCCTGTTCGGCGGATTGGTGTTCTGCAGTAGCTGTGCCTGCATCTCTGGAAAGGGGGACGATCGCCTAAACGGTTTTTACCCCTTGTGTGCAAAATGGTCCGTTATAATTGGTGGCAGCGGTGGGATCGTCCCTACAGCCAGAAGGACAGCTACAGGAGACACCATTTCTTTGGATTTACAAGTTAAGGGCAACGCATGTCCTAGTACAGCGACCCTGACAGCACCAGGATGGAACCAGCAGTGGAGTACAGCTACTCTATGAGTGAGTATGACCGGATGGTGTGGTTTCACCTAAGCTTCTTCGGATCCAACCCACTGGAGAGATCGGTGCGGTTCGTGAGGAACCTAGTGTTCGAGAGGCTGCAACAACGGGCAGAAAGAAAAGGTCAGTTGGCACGTTGGGAGAAACTCCAGCGGCAGATGCAGCAGGGAATTGGGAGCCCAGTCTCCACTCCCCAGCGGCAGTGTGATATGTCGGGAATTGGGAGCCCAGTCTCCATTCCCCAGCGGCAGTGTAAAGTGCAGGGAGAGGAGAGCAGCATCCTCCCTCCCCAGCGGCAGGCTGAGTTACAGGGGGCAGAGGTAGTTGTTCCTGCCCTCCAGCAGCAGAGTGATATGCTGGGAAGGCAGTGTAAAGTGCAGGGAGAGGAGAGCAGCGTCCTCCCTCCCCAGCGGCAGGCTGAGTTACAGGGGGCAGAGGTAGTTGTTCCTGCCCCCCAGCAGCAGAGTGATATGCCGGGAAGGCAGTGTGAAGTCCAGGGAGAGGAGAGCAGTGTCCTCCCTCCCCAGCGGCAGTGTGATTTTTTGGGAATTGGGAGCCCAGTCTCCATTCCCCAGCGGCAGTGTGATGTGGCGGGAATTGGGAGCCCAGTCTCCATCCCCCAGCGGCAGTGTGATGTGTCGGGAATTGGGAGCCCAGTCCCCAGTCCCCAGCGGCAGAGTATCCAGCAGGGAATAGAGAGCCCAGTCTCCTTTCTCCAGCAGCAGGACTCTGTATTGGGAGGAGAGACAGTCGGTCTCCCTCCACGGAGGCTGGAAGTATGTATGGGAGAGGAACTTGCTACCCCCTCTCCCCAGCGGCAGATTATCAATGTGCAGGGAATAGAGAGCCCAGTCTCCTTTTCCCAGCGGCAGAGTGTTCTATCGGGAGAGGAGCCTGTTACCCCCTCTCCCCAGCCACAGCTTAGTGTACAAGGGGGAGACTGTAAGCCCCACATCTGTGCAGATGGGACCGTGGTCTCTGCACTCCCAGCACAGGGGGTAGGGACGGTCGGTCCTGCCCCCCCACGACAGGGCTGTTTAGCCAAAGGGGAGACAGTCGGTCTACAGCAGCAGAGCTGTGTAACTAAAGGGGAGACAGTCGGTCTCCAGCAGCAGAGCGGTGTATTTAAAGGGGAGCCAGTCGGTCTCCAGCAACCAAGCTTCAACCAGACTACTCCCGTGGTAGTGCTGGCATCAGGGCAGAGTACCGCTGGTTTCTGCCCACTCAGCAACCCACCAAAGCAGCCTACCAGTCCCCCACACAGCCGTGGTGAGGCACCTGGACATGGACAAGTTTCTCCTCTACCCAGGTGTAGTAACCAGTTATTGTGGGTGGGCTGTACTGCTGTTTCTGTTTTGTGGGTGGGTTGCTGGACTAACAAGGGCACTGACCGGCAGGAGGTCAGATACCCTGTTAGTCTGTTTGGAAAAGGGGAGAGATGTGACGAGAGCAATCTCGCCACATTGCATTGGAGAAGCCTGGCTGCCCGCCTGCTGCCTTTGGACTATGGACCAGACTTTATGAAAATGTGTTAACCCAGATAGCTATGCCATGGAGCCCATTTGTGTAGTTAAAGACTTTGGCTCCATGGCAATTGAACTGTGTGAATAGGATCTGAGCGCTATTCGGGGGATATGTGAAATGTCTGTGTGTTATGTGTAAAAGGTGACTTTATGTATTTTAAAGTGTTTTATGCCTTTTTGCAACCATGTGCTCAATGGAGTCTGCCTCTATCCCTGGATAATTGGATTACTTTCCCCATTGTCTCCAGAATAGAGGGCTCTGTAAAACCTGTTTGAGCCAGATAGTCACGTGCCAGCCAGGGCCCAAAAGATCCTTTTACTAACTTTTGAACCCCTGGTCTGATTCATGCCATTTTTTAATATGTTGTTCCCCTGAATGGATTGATTGTGAATATGTAATTTTATGTAACAATATGTAGTTTCCTCTCAGGATAAGGGGAGGGAATATGTGGGATGTAACTGATATGTGATTGGTTGTTTTATACCTCCCTGTGGGCGGTCCTGTATTTGAAAAGACTGTAATAAAAACCAGGCTGGGTGGGCCAGCACCTCAGACCACTGCTTGACCCTCAACACGGAGCCTTGTCTCGTTCTTGGGGGGATTTATTGTATGCTGTTCCAGTTCGACTGCTAGGAGTGTAAACCTATTCGTATGGTTTTTCCTATTCGGCTGGTTACAGCATTCGTATGGTTTCCTGTTCGGCGGATTGGTGTTCTGCAGTAGCTGTGCCTGCATCTCTGGAAAGGGGGACGATCGCCTAAACGGTTTTTACCCCTTGTGTGCAAAACGGTCCGTTACACATGCCTTTCAAAGTATGTAGCTATCACGCGTGCTTCATAGAGCAACACTAAAAGGGGACTCTTCACCATAATGTCCCATTTCCCCAGGGAGATAGTCTAGAAGTTCATGTCAGGAAGATTTATTATTATATTATATATATTCTTGATGACATATTTCCCAACATTTCAAATGGACAAAGAGAGGCACTTTAATTATTTGGGCATGAGTAAAGTTGTGGCCAGGGCCCAGGTGTTAGGTGCAACTAAAATGTAATTTCGATCAAGAACAATGCAACTTATTTATGCAGACTGATTTCTGAACCCATTTATTGCAGCTTAAAGACATGCTAATGTGAATATTGTTGTTTTTGAGCTCTGTTATACACTCAGACACACAAACAATATGGAACTCCTAGAAAAAGCGGGACATTAGGATAGAAAAGAGGGACAGAGGAATTTGTGCCCAATATAGGGACTGTCCTTCCTAAATAGGACAACGTGGAACATATGTTAATTATAAACCCCTAGAAGGTCCCTCTAAAGAAAGTAAGTTTGCCTTTGTCAAAGTAAGTATATGAAAACCTGTTGGTGATGAATAGTAGCCTAGTGGCTTCCAACCAATTCTCCAAGGTATACTAGCAACCTAGAATTTAGGCACTTCCAAAATTTTCATACCAAAAAAATCTTTGTCACTGATATGCCTGCGAAACTAACAGAGTAACAGCTCCCATGATGCTTTGCTAGCTGGTAGCCATTGTTTCATGTAGTTCCTGGAATGGATATTGCTGCAGTATATTTTTTATATAAATACAATATAATATAATAAAACCATTTTAATTTCACATGAATCTACCATTGATAGCTGTAGAGTAGACTAACGTTAATCAGAGGGAGGGCCAGGTTTACAGCACCAGTGCCCCTAGGCCATTTTCCATCCCATCATATATTACTGTGCTCATTTATTTGTATATATTTCTTGTGCTGTATTTGTATAAAATAAGTTTAAGTATTGGAATGAATCATATCCTGGCACAATAATTAGAGACTGAAGCAGCTTTGATTTAAAAATAAAAATAGCAGTAATTGCTCATTATCATTTAAGTGCACATATGTTAGTGGTTTTGTTTGTGGGAGGGGGGTTGTATAATCTACAAATACAATGTGGTGAGTCTAGAACAAACTTGCAAAATAAAGGCCAGTGAAAAATGGTGAGCGTCAAATATAGATATTTTAGCATAAATTATACAACTCATATGTTCACAAAGAATGTCATGGTATAGAAATTTTTTCACTATAGTGTGAATTGTTGGAAATACATAGAGACTTCAAAGTGAATTTTTAAATATTAGGCAAAAAAAGGTTGTCAGATAAGTTCTTAACTCTCGGCAATTCCCATTTTAGTGAAAAGCCTTACTTTTTTTCACCTCTTTCATATATTTGTGAGCATTGACTAAACTGGAAGCTGCACATCTCTGCCATAGTTGAGCCTTAGGCTACACTTTCTTCCCTGGGAAAAAGACAAACCTTTGGAGACAATTGTATAATTTTTCAGCCTTAAAGGCAGCCAGGGAGGACTTTACTCTAAGAAAAATGTTAATACACTTTACATAGAGGAAGCAAATCAAGACACAAAGTTACATGTCTGAACATAAAAGTGAAATGGTATACCTAAGATGAAGATCTCAACCTACTCACATACAGGGTTATTTACTAACATGAATTGTGAGAATTCAAAGTGAAATTAACTTCCCATCTGCTACATTGCTATTTCTTTTATTACCTTTATAATACATATTGCGTGAAGTATTAGGAGGGACATGTCACATGCTCCCGTGCAAATGACCCTCACCCTCACTCACTAATTTAATGATTTTTTTGAGCAATGGAAAGTTTAATGAATTCAAGCAAATGGCAAGAATCATCTGATAATTAATTGCTGATTCATTCTTGATCTATCTTCAGTACCATAATTATTAATTGGGCTGATTTAATAAGTTCTGCTCAGAACTCATTCAGATAAATTGAAAGTCCGCTTGGAAACTTTTAGAGGTAAATCTAGTGAACTAATGAATCCTCCATATTTTGCTAATAATGCTTTGGTAAATAACCCAGACAAAGGCAGGCAGAGAGAGAGACAACAGGAGAGGTAGGACGACAGAGAGAAAGAGGTATTTCCGGTCATATACTGTAATTCTTTACAATTCTCCCCATTTAACATCATAACAGGTCCCAAAAAGAGAAATCATAAGAAGTTTACAAGGTGAGTAAAGTTGCAGTCGCCTTTCTCTGTGTGCCGTATTTCCCTATCTTCAATTGTTTTATTCTTGGGGTGTAAGTAACTGAACAAGACAGAAGGTGGGAGTGTTATTGTGACGGAACGCCATTACTGTGTACCATGCCCACATGTGCCCACCCACTTGTCCGGTCACATTGGACCCCCAAGGACTTGGACTGTGGACTCAGGGGGGGTCCAACAGACTTGTTGCAGGCCTCTCGTGGGTCTGGCCACAAGTCTGTATATTTCTATGGGGGAGAGATGTGATGGATGGCCTGATTTGTTTGGCGCAAGCCACAAGCTTGCAGCGCCATTTTTGTGATGGGTTTCGATGTGTCTAGCTGTCGCTGTGTTGTGCGCCTGTATTCTACATAGAGCAGTGTGCGTGTCTGTAAATGCAGCGGTAGGTCCACAAAGTGGGGCAGGGGGCAGCAGCTCTATAAACTATAAAGTATAGATTTAGTATACAGATTTAGTTTAAGGTTTTTGTGTTCTATTGCTAAGCCTTTAATGCCCTTATTCTGTCTTATATTGATGGCTAGTATTTCCATTGTAATAGTGTATAAGATTGGAGACAGCGGGCAACCCTGTCTGGTCCCGTTATGTAAGGTGAACCATTCAGAGCAAATATTTGGTCCAGTCGTTCTAGCTGAAGGACAAGAATAGAGTGACAGGATTGCCCGATGCATCCATCCCTGAATTCCAAACTTTAAAAGTGACCTGCTCAAAAACTCCCAAACGACCCTGTTAAAAGCCTTCTCAACATCCACTGCCATCAGTACCAAAGGGATTTGTTTCCCATTTGCACAAGCTAAAATATCCAATTGTGTCTGGTATTATCTGTGGAGGTACATCCTGGCACAAATCCAATTTCATCAATCTATTTCCTTCAATCTGTTAAGAAGGAGCCTTGTATAACAATTTGATTGAATGCTTCTGCTAAATGTACACTTAATAGCTCCTTGAAGGTCTTATGAAATAGGTTTGAATACCCATCTAGGCCAGGCGTTTTTTTACTCTTTAATTTAGAAATAGCTTCCTCCACCTCTTGTACTGTTATAGTTTGATTTATAATATGTTTTTGATTTACTGAAATTGATGGAATGGACATCTTATCTAACTAGGTATCAATATCAAGATTAGGCAGAGGCAGATCATATAGCTTCTGATAGTATGAATCAAAGCATTGGCCTATTGCTTTAGGGGTCAAGTGTATAACATTATCAGCTACTAATCTAGTGATGTTATTTGATGCAGTCCTGTCTCTCAATTTCTGCGTCATCAATTTATTAGCTCGGTTGCCCTTACTGTATGACTTCACTCTTAACCTCTCCATAATTTTAGCATTTCGTTCTAAATAATTTCTTTTTTGTTTCTGAATATTTTTTATGGATTCTAAGTTAGTTTTTGATGGAGAGTTCTAATTTCTTCTCTAGATGTTTTATTTAGATAAGAATATAAAGTCGACAGTTCAACTTTATTATTCTTTCTAAGATGTGAATTTAGACTGATCAAGTTACCTCTTAGGGTCGATTTGAAAGCACACCAATTGATAGCATATGAAGTATCTTGTGGCTTGTTTTCTTCTAATAGAAATTCTATTAGATTTTTTAGATATGTTAAATTCTTTGAATTGGACAAGAGAAAGTCATTGATACGCCACGTACTTCTGTTATTAATGCACCAATGATCTTTCATGGACCAGACAATAATGTTATGGTTCGACCATGTATTCTCTAATGTTCTAATAGATTCTATGTTTTCAAGAGAGACAGACAGATTTGCCCCAAACCATATCAATTCAAGAATAAGAATAAAAAACTCTAGAAAAATGAGTATATTCTCTTTCATCTGGGTGTAAAGATCTCCATATGTTGAAACAATCAAATTTATTCATACTATTAGTTACAGATTTAGCCGTCTTGATAAGTTTCCTATCAAGGGTTTGATGCTCAGGTAGTTTCTTATCTCTGCTAGGATCTAGCACACAGTTAAAATCTCCTGCAATTAAGCATAGTCCAGTGTTTAATGACTCAACTTGTTCCAATATTTTATTCAATGTTGTAGCCGGGGAATGATTTGGGAGGTATAAATTAACTAATATGTACATGATCTCATTCATTTTGCATATAACTATCAAATATCTTTCCCCTGGATCTATATATTGATTTATAATTTAAAATTTTACAGAGTGGGCAAAAACAATAGCAACGCCCCGTTTCTTTTTATCCTTTAAAGAAGCTTGTGTAATAATGGGGAACCGAGTGTCTCCCCATTTTATTTTTTCATAATTTCTCCAATGGGTTTCTTGAAGAAAGCCCACTTCTGCTTTTTCTTTAAACCGAAAATTGTATACCAATGATATTTTATTTGGTGAATTCAGACCCTTGGTATTAACTGATATAATTTTAACCATCTTTTAAATGAAACAACAACCTCCCCCCATACCGCCAAATGTCCTCCAGCAGTGTGTTTACAATAACAACAATCAAAATTAAACATATAAACATACATACTAGACCTAAATAGCATGTTTTACCTAACATACAAGAATGTTGAGGCCTCTTGTCCAAATTGACAAGAGCTCAACTTACGAGTAATGGATTGCATCAATCCTAACCCAGTTTTTGTGTCCAGAATTGGGGCACAAGGTAGGAGTAGAAGTACGCTGCATTTATCAGTCAACTTTTTAGGTCATCCCCTCATTAAACAGAATGTAGGTCATATGTGCTGATGCTAGAGATGTCACACACAATAGATATATCCAGAAATTTCAATAATAGTCATTATCTGTCAGCAATTACTTTGTTTGTATGCAAAGAACATGCTTCTCTTCCGTACATGGTAATTTTCTTTCATTTGCTTAGGAGATTAAAGATGACTAAATAAACCATCATTATTAATGCAGCGAACAAAAAAGTAAAATGAATGTAAAAATATATGGAGAGAAACATATAGTTAAATAGATATTAATCAAAAATAAATCAAATTATAGTAATACAAATGTAACCCACGTGTCTATAAAGAGCAGATTGTGAAGTTAGATATGTCGTTCGTTCCTGGGTACATTTTAGTCTGTTCTTGAATCCAATATAATATAAACCCATCATGGTCCCCCCCGTCCCACCACCACCTTTAATAGCATTTCGTAGATAATTGAAAACTGGTTTTGAGTTTGAAAGATGGTTAGTTTACTATTATTTTATGATTTAATCGTATTGCTGTTTTTGTCAGTATTGGAGTGCTACTTGCTTTGTGTATAGTTTTGCAATGAGCAGTGTGGATAACCCACTAAGCCAGGCATAGGAAACCTTCGGCACTCCAGATGTTTTGGACTTCACCTCCCATGATGCTTTGCCAGCATTATGCATGTAAGAGCATTATGGGAGATGTAGTCCACAACATCTGGAGTGCCGAAGGTTGTCTATCCCTGCACTAAGCCAATAGTTGGCTGCTTGTTTGAATTGGCACCCATAGCACTATTTTCATAGTTGTAATTTACATACAAAGCCTCATGTTTATTGAAAATATGCCAATTTCTGATGTCTGATTGCTTAAACATGGTAGTACTTTAAAATTTACGTTTAACTCAACCATTAAAAAAGGTTAAGACGCGCAGAAATAATCTGCGCCTCAGAGGGATACCAGAATCAATAATACCAGAAAACCTACAAACCTATGTTAAATGTCTCCTTCATGCATATGTCCCAGAGATACCAGCGGATATGTTACTCATGGATAGAGTGCATCGGCTTCCAAGGCCAAGATTCTTTCCTGAAACAGCTCCGCGAGATGTCTTGATGCGCATTCATTACTATCATATAAAAGAGCACATATTGCGAGTGAGCCGCAACAAAGTGAAACTGCCGGCAGACTTCCCAGAGATTAAAATATTTGTGGCTCTTTCGGCCTCCACCTTACGCAGGAGGAAAGACATCTCACAAATAGCCAACGCATTGCAGTCCAACGGCATCAGATTCCACTGGGGTTCCCAGCAAAAATGCTGTTAACAAAAGACGGATCCACACAAGTTATCACATCACCGGAGGACGGGATAAGAAAATTGCGGCTCTGGGGACTCACAGAAAAAGAACTGGAACCACAGGCTTCACCACCTCGTCATTTGCAGCTTGAATGGAGCAGAGCTACCCCCACGAAAAAAACTCACTAAAAGAATGCAAGTATAAAACAAAAGCAAGCATGTTGTAACTGCACACAGCATGACCTGATCTCCATGTAAAATACTTGCTAAAAGTTATTAATGTTAATCTGTTTTCTATCTTCCCATCATATGTTTTAAAGCAACCTGTTTATTAAGCACATACGGTTAAACTTTTCTATAGTGAGATACCATGTAAATTACCTGCTAAGGGTTGTCATAGTTAATCTATTTTCTACTCTTCCACCTAATGATTTAAAGCAACCTGCATATTAAGCAACTAATGGTTCAATTTTCCCATAGTAAGAGACCATGTAAACTACCTACTAAGGATTGTTACTGGTAACTGTTTTCTACTTTCCCTCCTAATGGGTTACAGCAACCTGCATATTAAGCAACATACAGTTCAATATCTCTATGGTATGAGACCATATAAATTAACTGCCTAGGATTATTACTGGTAACCTGCTTTCTACTTTTCCCACCTAATGGGTTAAAGCAGCCTGTATATTAAGCAACATAAGGTACAATCTCTCTATGGTAAGAGACAATGTACATTAACTGCTAAGAATTATTACTGCTAACCTGTTTTCTACTCCCCCACCTAATGATGTAAACAACCCGTACTTTAAGCAACATGTAGTTCACATTTCCAACAGTAAGATACCATGTAAATTACCTGCTAAGGGTTATTACTGCCAATTAATCTCCACTCTCCCATCTTATGACCCAAAGCAACCTGCATCTTACGCAACATAAAAATGCTAAGTGCAACTGTAGGAACAGTCAAGTAACTAATACACCATACCTCCCCAGGAAAGGGGATAGCCACCAAAGAGCTGAAGTACTGGCTCAATTAAAAAAAAAAAAGAAAATGTTGCGTTATATAGTTGATAAATATGAGTCAATAGATGTCGTCTGTGTGACGCGCCAGGGCAATTAGACCATTGGAGGGAGATTATTGGGCTATTTGGACAGTCAGGCATCCTATAGCACTAGCGCAGTGTCGACTGAACAACACATTACTGACTGATGCAGACTTTAAAACTAAATTAGAAACAGACATAAATGACTATTTCCAGACAAATCAAAATCCGGAGCTCCTACCCACCACACTATGGCAAGCCCACAAGGCAGTTACTAGAGGACTACTCATAAGTAGAGCAGCGTATATTAAACGGAGCACACAAAAGAAATATCTACAATTATTGACAGAGCTTTGAGATCTCAATAACGAACAATTAATAAAACCCAAAGACGAAAGACTAATAGAAATAGCACATACCACTAAACAAATCAATGACCTGCTGCTCCACAAAACAGCCCAGAACATCCACAAACTCAAATTACGGCATTACACACAGGGTAACAGAGCTAGCAAAGTACTAGCGTCAATGCTGAGGCAGAAACAAGCAAAATAAAAAATCCCATCCATACTCAATAACGCAGGAGGGAAAATATACGACCCCCGAGACATTAACACAATGATTGCTAACTACTACAAAAGTCTTTATAACCTGCGGGACGATACACAGACACACCAACCCAATCACACTGAAATACAAAACTTCTTCGCCAACATAAGACTACCGACTCTCACGCAATTGCATAAAGAAAGTCTACAAAAAACAATCACACTACAAGAACTGATGCAGACAATACGCTCACTACCATCAGGGAAATCACCGGGCCCAGATGGTTTCACCAACGAATATTAGAAAACATTGCACAACACTCTAGCCCCGCACCTAGTCAAAGCACTAAATAACATAGTACAATCGGGAAACATGTCACCAGAGATGTTACTCGCACACATAACTGTTGTGGACAAAAATATTAACCCAATTCATATTAATAAAATGCCTGTTTACTCAGCATAACCACAATCAGCATTATTCAACCTTATATGTGATTTACCTAAAATGGCCTCTAGGGAGTTTCCCTTTGACATCGACTAACACCCTCATTAACAAGATGGCGCTGGGATCTGGGGGAGACCTCCAAGATACCAGTGACATCACACCCGGTAGGAAGGGCTCTAAATGAACCACTTAACACCTCTTGCCAAAATCTGCTTTCACACATGATCGCCAACAGTACACTTGGACTGTCATGCCTCAAGGTGCATAAAATTCCCCTTCTGAATTCGCCAAAGCTATGTCAACTGTCTTAGAACCTAGGCAGAAGTCTCACCCTGACATGGTCCTGCTCCAGTATGTGGATGATCTACTCCTCTGTGCGGATGATCTTCCAACTGCTAAACAAAATTCTGAAGATCTCCTTTGTTTCCTCGCTGAAGAAGGATGTAAAGCCTCCAGAACGAAACTTCAGTGGTGCCGGCCCTCTGTGGTCTTCTTGGGACATTGCCTTTCCGATGGCACCCGTCACCTAACAAAGAACAGAGTACTTGCTATTACCAATCTCTCTCTCCTGTCTACTCACCAAGCCTTCTTGGGCCTCATCACATACTGCAGGTCTTAGATTCCTGAGGCTTCTCAGCTAATGCAACCTCTCTATGATGCCTTGCAGACTGAACCATTTTCATTGTCTTTAACAGCTCGCTCCTGCTACTATGCCCTTCAAAAGGCCACCTCCTCTGCCCCAGCTTTAGGCCTACCTAACTTTCCGCAACCATTCAAATTTTTTGTCTCTGAAAAGATGGGCCATGCTTCAGGAGTCCTTACACAATCACATAGTTCCTGTCAACGCCCTGTTGGACCCCGTGGCTCGAGGCGGTCCTTCTTGTTTACGTGCTGGGTTTGCTGCCAGTGCCCTGCTGGACAAAACTAATGACTTTGTTCTTGGACATAAACTCACTGTCCTTGCTCCCCATGACATCACGGCCATCCTGAATCAAGTCCAACTGAAACATCTCTCCTCCCAGAGACACCTCTGCCTTCAAACCTCCCTCCTCTTGCCTGATAACGTCACTCTACAAAGATGTTACTCTTTGAACCCGGCCACTCTTCTGCCACTTCCCAAGGGGGGAGTACCACAATACTGGTACAGTCTAGACACAAATCCTGATGTTCATATGGACCTTCAAGTGAAAAAGCCCTAGGTTCCACATGATGAACAACCCGAGGGCTATCTACATTGTACCCTGTGGTTCAGGAATACCCCAGGTCCTGACCCATACTATGAAGAATAATTATTTAGCCTGGTGGAAATATGCATCACCCTGACAGACCTGTTCTGTGACTTCAGAGGAAATACTCTTATCTTGGTCTACCTGCCCATGGAGGTATCACATTTAGACCACCACTGGGAGGTGGCAGTTCCTCATATCTCTTTCACCAAATCTCCGAATCTCTCATGGAAAGAACTCAGCCCATGGCCAAACATTGAATTCCGCAACTCAATAACAGCTCACATTAACGGGGGTCACTAAAAGGACCATAAATTGCAAAACAGTCGGTTACCCTCGATATCACACAGAGATATGTGAAGACATCCCTCCTACAGAACAGGACCTGGATGCCCCTCATGACTGTTTTGAACAGATGAAAATGGAGACAACCCATCTCCCAACGGTGCACGAGGCTGCTCTGCCGGATCCTGACTTCACCCTGTTTGTGGATGGTTCTAGATTTGACGACGTACACTGACAACATTATACCGGATATGCTGTCACCACAGAAGACCGAGTACTCCAAGCATCTTCACTTCCATCATCTAAGTCACACAAGAAGCCGAACTAATAGCCCTTACAACAGCATGTAAGATGGGAAGCCTGTTAATATATATACAGACGCAAGGTATGCCCTGGGTGTAGTGCATGATTTTGGCTTAATCTGGAAAACAAGGGGGTTTCTTACAGCAGCAAGTACACCGATGAAACATGGCGCAGCTATCAACGAATTAATGGATGCCTTACTGCTCCCTGAAGAGGTGGCCATATTGAAGGTAAAGAAGATTGAATTCAGAAGAAGCATGTTGCAATTACTTAGCTGATCAGGCTGCTAAAGATGCGGCACGCCAGTGTCGGGAAGTGGACAGAAGTGCCCGTTGAACAGACTCCTATTTACACTATGCACACCCTACCTACCGATCTCAAGCTCCTGAGAGAACAACAGGCCGCTGCCACCCCTCAGGAAAAACAAATTTGGAAAGATAAAGGGGCAACCCTCCAGAATGAAGTGTACGCAATCAACCTCAAATTCTGTTTACCCAAGAATATGTACTCAGCTGTTGTTCAGTGGGCCTATGGACCAGCCCATTTACCCAAGCACCTCATGAACTCCCTGATTGATAAATATTTTGAGGCACCCGGAATCACTACTTTGACAAGAAATTACTGCAGATCCTGTACTATCTGCGCCAGATGTAATCCGGGAAAAATAATTAAAGCTGCACCTAACCATTTGGCCAAGCCACAGTACCCTTTCCAAAGGATCCAAATTGATCATATCCAAATGACAAAAAGTGGCCGGTATGAATATGCACTGGTCATAGTGGATATGTTTTTAGGATGGCCAGAAGCTTTTCCTGTCACTAATTTCACTGCTAAGACCACAGCAAAGCGCCTACTTACTGAAATCATCTGCAGATATGGAGTTCCTGAGGTGATTGAAAGTGACCAGGGAACATCCTTCACCGCGTTGCTAGCCAAGGAAATCTGGGCAGCACTGGGGGTGACCCTTGCATTCCACACACCCCATCACCCACAGAGTAGTGGTAAGGTAGAATGCATGAATGGCACCTTGAAAGCCAGAATGCTTAAGATGGCCCAAGAAACTAACCTACCCTGGCCGGAAAGTCTTCCCATAGCACTATTTAGTGTAAGGTACACTCCAAGAGGGAGATTTAGCTTATCCCCCTACGAGATTTTATTTGGTACAGCACCCAGGTTAGGCTGTTATTTTCCTCAGCAACTTCAAATTCAGTCAGATGCAATGGTAGATTATATAACTGCACTCTCTCATGCCTTGACCAAAATCCATGCACAGGTGTTTTCTTCTATTCCAGATCCAGAATCAAACACAGGTACACATAAACTCCTTCCTGGTGACTGGGTTATGGTCAAGAAATTCCTGAGAAAGCACACTCTTGAGCCAAGGTTTGATGGTCCATTCCAAGTCCTATTGACCACATCTACCTCAGTAAAATTGGCTGGGAAGAATACCTGGATACACGCCTCGCACTGTAAGAAAGTTCCTGATCCTGATCCAGAGGAAGCAGATCCTGCTAAACTATGATCTTCCTGTGTCTATTTCTGCTGCTAGGCCTATTAAAGGCCCAACAAGTTGCTATCACCAAAGATAATCGTGTTTACACATTCTGATATAACTCTTCAAACACACATGTAGCTACTTTTACCTTTGATTACTGTGATATTGTCAGGGTCCCGCGGGCAGCTGCGAGGGGAGGCTGCAGTCCGCTCGCGGCACTCACCCTCCAGCCGTCCGCGGTCCCCTTCCAGACGTGCGCTCGGCGGGCGGCATCCTCTCTCCCACGGGTGCCTCCGCCTCTTCCTCTGTGTCCCCCAGCGGCAGCATGCATGACGCTGCACGCTGGGAGACCGCCCATTTTAACAAACGCTGGGGTGACTGACCCGGCGTCACAGTGCCTCAATCACAGTGGGAGGTTTAGATATCTCCCACGTGTGATTGTTAATTCTGATTGGAAATTATCCAATCAGAATTAACCTTTGGATTTATATACTTACCTTTCCTGTTCCTCTTCGCCCTGTTGTGGTCTTTACCTGCTAGTATTGATACTGAACTTGTGTTTCTGGTTACGTACTCTCTGGCTTGTTTATCCGACTTTGTGACTTTCTCCTACCCTTTGACCTCGGCTTGTCTATCGTTATTCTGTCTTCTGGTTCCCCTTTACTCGGCTTGTTTCCTGACTATTCTTTGTGTGCTTAGCCCGGCCACTCTAAGGTCCGGTACGGCACTTTGTGTGTGTGTGTTGGCGTGTTTGGTTCCCCGAATCGTGACAGATATTGTTCCTTGTACTTTTCCACAATCACAACACTCAGCAATATACAAGGACATACCCAAAAGAAAAGACCCATACATTTGTGTGACAGGTGACCATTGGGGACATCATTGTTGTACCTGGAAAGCAGCAGGTTGGAACATAGGCCGACCATGGGGCTACAGACCACAAAGTGCCTTGGATAGGGTGGACAGACATGGGAAACCCTTATTACACAGAATGACCTTAGGTAAGCCAACAGGGTCTACCCCAATGAAACGCACCTTAAACATAGAACATCCCAGCCCAGGAGACACTGGAGAGTACGTAATGGGGATGTACTGGAGAGGGGGTGGCTCATATAACAAGTTGGGGACCTTCTATTTACAAGACATGCATACATCACCTGACTGGGTAGACTCTACACACATGATCACGAACCCTCTAAAACCACACATTAAAACTCTTAAGGACATGGTGGCAATTGCCAATCCTACATTCGAGGACACTATGGCTGTGGAGACCGGTTTTTCAGATACCAACCTATGGCTTGAGTGGATGAGGTTTAATGCTAATTCACACAATAAAACTGTTATGTCTGTGGCGGGGCCAGACCCCATCTGGGAACAGTGCCTTTTAATCTACTCCCACGATGTTGAGATGGTTTTCTAAGCCTCTATGTACAATCAGCCAAAAACTCATCAGTATGTGAATCATGGAAAAAGGCATATCCAATAACTCAAGGGACTCTCAGGTCACCTGATGGAATCACCGTGTATCCAGGTAATTACACTTGCTACACTATACACGGAACCACGGGTAAATTTGTGGGTAGTTTCCATCCCGGCTACTGTGCCACCTATCGGACACCTCCCACTACCTTATTGGTAAATCAAGTCAAGTCCTTGTCCTGTGGTGGTGATATGCAACTCAGATCTAAAATGACTGGCCTGATGGTGGGGAGACGCACACGCACATACATAAGGCCCACTTGATTCCCCACACACGTACTTCAGGATAAAAAGAGAAACCCCTATTCAAGGTAGTTTCGACCCACATATATATATCGATGAACAGGTGCCACAAGGGGGGTACCACGAGTAAAGGCCCAGAGATGAGGTTGCGGCAGATTCGAATCCTTGATCCCACTCATCACCGCCACAAATGATGTTACCTGATAAATTATATCTATTATATAAGCATTTTTGTCAATTATACTAGAGATGCCCTTCAAGGCTTGGCAGAAAAATTGCAGGCTACCCCCCAAATGACATTCCAGAATTGAATGGCTTAGACATGTCAGCCAGAAAAGGGGTGCGTGTGTAAAATACTCCCCGGCACTACACATGCTGTGCCTTCATCCCAGATAATACAGTCCCCAATGGTAAAGTAACCATGGCCATAGAAAAATTAGAAAGTCTCTCTGCCGAATTAAAAAAGAACTCGGGGGTCTCCAATTCATGGGATAGATGGTTGGGATGGATGAGTGGATGGTAGAGAGTTCTCTTTCAAGTAGGTATGGCAGTTCTTACAGTAGTGATTCTCCTCCTCTTCCTGGTTTGCTGCGTGATGCCCTGGGTGCAAAGGTACTTACAAAAGACTGTAGATCAGACCATTGACTGCACCACACCTACATTATTACATCAAGATATTGACAATATAGACTGTGACACACCGCACATACCTCTTCAGTCCCACCACCTCAAAAGGACAACTACTTCTTTATAGGGACAGCATAGGGACAGCGTGTGTCTCCACGGGTAGGAGTCTGACGCGGGAGATGTAGTGGGCTAGCCACTACGGGATACCCGCGCAGTGAAGCATTCGAGGCCTGTTCAGACAGATGAGCTGCAGCCAAGTAGGGACATTATTAGGGTCAGTTAGTAGTTGTCTCTTTAGTAAATAGTCATTTTAAGGGGGGACTGTTGTGGACAAAAATATTAACCCAATTCATATTAATAAAATGCCTGTTTACTCAGCATAACCACAATCAGCATTATTCAACCTTATATGTGATTTACCTAAAATGGCTGCTAGGGAGTTTCCCTTTGACATCGACTAACACCCTCATTAACAAGATGGCGCTGGAATCTGGGGGAGACTTCCAAGATACCAGTGACATCACACCCGGTAGGAAGGGCACTAAATGAACCACTTAACACCTAACCAATTATTGATGTATTATTCCATGTTATCTTTGACAATGCATATGATGTAATTTATAAGAGGCATGCCATCCCCCCAGAATAAACATTCCTCAAGTTTTTCATTAACCCGAAACCTGTGTCTGGTGTGAATTACTTCAGGAGCATGCACGCATCTTTTTTAAATTTGGCCAGGGGCAGATACGCAAGATAATCAATTGATTGATTTATTCCACATCAATAACCACATTAACAAAACAAGGTGAAGACTCCGGATCAGCCAAAAAATCTATGCCCCATCTCCCTACTAAATACCGACACAAAAATCCTCGCAAAAATATACGCTACTAGAGTAACGACCATCATACCTTCCTGATACACCCAGACCAAGTGGGATTTGTGAAGGGGAGACAGGGGGCAGAGGGCACAAGAAAACTTCACAGCCTGCTTTATGGTAAAAAGGCCCATGAACAACCCAGAGTGTTTATGTAATTAGATGCCGAAAAGGCTTTTGACAGGTTGCATTAGAATTTCCACCGAGCAGTCCTGCAAAAATTTGACTTCCCACCCGCATTTCAAGGCCTAATCTCGGCACTTTACTCTACACCTGCCGCCCAAATAATGAACGGAGGCTTTGTGTCCCAACCCTTTGAAATCACAAATGGCACCCGTCAAGGATGCCCACTATCCCCAATACTCTATATCCTCGCCCTTAATCCACTAGCACAATCCATTAGGGACAACATAATGATTAAAGTATAGCAGACAAAGAATACAAAATTACCATGTTTGCTGATGATGTCATGCTCTCATTTACTGACCCGATAGTTTCTATCCCGGCTCTCCATACCACTCTGAAACAATATAATGATTGCTCATATTATAAATTGAACACCACAAAAATGCAGGCCATGTGCCTACACACACCACCACACACAACAGCAATTTTGAAACCGACACACAAATATGAATGGCCTTACATTCCTGGGGATCAATTTCACAAAACAAGAACACCGCCTGCTCAGAGACAACTACATCAAAACCTTAAACTCTATAAAACAACATATGATGGGATGGAAATATTTGATGGGAGGGAAATTTGTCTGATGGATGGGAAAAATTGCTGCAGTAAAAATGTTAATATTGCCAAAACTGCAATAGTTATTCCACACATTACAAATTAAACTACCCCAAACATTCTTCAAGATAGCTCAGAAAGTGATTAACATATTTATTTGGGCACCCAAAAAGCGAAGGACAGCGGCAAACATTATGTACCTACCATACAAATTGGGGGGCATGGGCCTACCACACCTCACCACGTATTATAGAGCGGCCATCATGAGCCAACTCATAACAACGTTACACCAATCCTCAACACCAAACTCATGGATAGACATTGAGGCGGCACACCAGATGGACAACACATTACTTCTCTTGTCTGGCTACTGCCACAACACAGGAGAAAAGACGTACACATGGCTCCTACAACCGCGACAACACTGAGAGAATGGGACAGACATCACAAAATCCATAAAACGAACACAAAACTGGCACCCGCAATGCCACTTTCTTCTTTCACAGAACTCATACTCTTTGTGAACATCGCCACTTGGAACACAACAGGTTTGAGACACCTATACCAGCTATATGACCAACACAAACTTATCCCATTTAACCAGCTGCAAAGGGAATACAAACTCCCTAACTCAGCAGAATTCGCACATAGGCAGATTGGCTCCTGGCTGGGAAAACACAAACATTTACTTCCCTCAAAAGACAGGTGGACCAACCTTACAGCCCTAGAGCAAATGTGCTTACAGAACAAACAGCCTTCACATCCATTATCTAAGATACACAATCAAAACTATCTAACAAAATCCCCACATGACTTTACATTTGTCTAAGCTTGGGAAACAGAATTGGGTAAGAGACTAACGGACGACCAATGGGCACACATATTCTGCACAAACAAAACCCTAACACTGAACATGTCCCATTTGGAAATAAGTAGGAAAATACTGTACCGCTGGTACTTAGTCCCTACATGAATGAAACATATTACACCGGCACATTCAGGGATTTGTTGGAGATGCAACAAACACCCAGAGACATTGCTGCACATGTGGTGGACATGCCCAGATCTGGGGAAAATGTGGACAGACATGCACTCCCTAATAGAAAAGGTGACCAAGACTAACCTACCACAAGCACCTGAATACTACATCCTCCAGTGCCTACCAACTAGCATTAAAAAAGCTGACAGATACTTAATATATCACATTACTTCCACCGCACTCACAAATATACGCAGAAAATGGTTGCATACTAAACCTTCGCACATAAATGAAAGCATTCAACAAATTGTATGAAACACACAGAGCGCTTAGACCCCCACAGGCATCCTGGAGGGTGGCGTGGGAAAGGTGGAACAGGCACCAACAGATGCCACAAACCCACTAATACAGAGTAAAGGCTCCAACGACAATGAACAATAATGAACAATAACGAATGGTAGTGTCACTGAAAACCACAAATGATGCACCAAGATAAATGACACAAAATGAGATAACACATGTAAAATGGTTAGAGGCAACAAGGGTCGACCCTCTTCCCTACTCCCCCACCCCCCTTCCCTAGTTTTTTGGGGAATAGTATCCTGGTTCTACCTCCAAGTTCAGCCCCCCATACCAATCCCAACCACCATTAAGAACGTACAGTACATTTCTAAGTTAAGACCAGAAACAAGCACAAACAGCACCACCACTAGAGCTCATCTGGAATAAAGAGCTGAAAGAATTATAATATGTATGATGTAACAAAGTATGTTGTAACTTCAGAATCTTTCATCTCAAAAATGTGAACTGATAGCATGTGCATATTGTAACGCTTACTCTAACCAATGTACCATGTTGGAATGTAAATCTGTACACATTGTAAAACCATAAAAATTGCAAATAAAAAAAAAAAACCTTTCCCAAAAATGCAAAGAACATGTTAACAGTGGGTATTTCTAAACTCAGAACAAAATGTAGAAACTATTTAGCACAGGTGTTTTTTGGCAGTTGTAGATGCATAACAGATTTTGGGGGTCAAAGTTAGAAAAAGTGTGTTTTTAAAAAAATGTTCATCATATTTTATAATTTGTTTATAGTAAATTATATTATTATTATTATTATGTTATTATTTATATAGCACCAACAAATTCCGCAGCGCTTTACAGTGGGTGTACAAACAAACATGTAGTTGTAACCAGACAAGTTGGACACACAGGAACAGAGGGGTTGAGGGCCCTGCTCAATGAGCTTATATATTAGAGGGAGTGGGGTAAAGTGACACAAAAAGTAAGGACAGTATTAGACTAAAGACAGTTGAAAGAGAGGAATATGATATGATGAAAATAATGGTATCTTTAGAAAGACCATTTAATGGCAAGAAATTACAGGCAAATTACAGCTAAACACAAACACACCAGAAATGTAAAAACAGCCCTGGTCCCAAACAGTAAGAAAATTGAAAATCAGTCTGATCACTAAGGGGTTAAAGAAATCAAATAATCTTTAATGCTTTTTATCCCTCCACTCCCTCCCCTCCCCCATATTGCTGTAAAGGCTGAATAAATAAATTAACCACTTAGTAAATGATTTTATTTTTATTTTTAGTGGTAGTCGTGTCTCTTATGCTTTAAGCATATCTAATACTTAATTTTTTAAATTGTGTTATTTTTTTCAAATATGCAAATGCCTGGAAATTTATATGGCACAAAAACACTGAATAAAGATGTATATTAATGTATTAAAGCAACACTTGGTGTCTCCTCGTTTGTTAATATTTATTGCAATCAGCTTTGTAGATCAATTTTGAAACAAGATTTATCTTTGTATAAGTGATGAAAATATATGTAGTAAATTTTCGTAGAGGTCCTATGCTACACATATACTTCATTCTATTGAATATTTACATCGTACACATATGCACAAATTAAACTACGTCCCCATGAACTTAAATGCTTCTGCATACACAGTATTATTGACTTGTACTTTGAGATTTGCCTTGCTTCCCTAAGTCTATATGTTTAATGTCAGATATTTCAGTACATTCAGTACTTTCAGTACATACAAAAGATACAAATATACATATTCTCCTTTTTTCACTATCAAACACAGTGCCCTACACAAACCTTGTAAGTGTCACTTTTTATGATAAAGTTCCCTTAAATAGACAGAATAATTACAAAAAGTGCTACTTATGTCCACATTTTTTAGATTTTAAAATGTGTTTTCTGATTACAGCAAAGCTTTCTACAGTCTTCCTTTGTTACATAGTAAAATAGTGTTGGTGCTATAAATAGATTAACGTTCATTATCTGATAGTCTTAATCAAGAAGATTCAATTTGCAAAGTGAAAATATCCATTAGGCTTCTTTACCGCAGTCGTATTTTCTTTGGATTTTTTTGTCTGGATCAGCATTTTATATGTATTCATTATTTACATGCATGTTTAAAACTCTGAATAACGCCATGAGACAAAGATTAAAAAAAAAGTTTTATTTGCTTCTGTCTGCACAGATAATGAATTATAATAATTATTTATCTCTTATCACCTGACGTCAGCCTTTTAAAGGAATACTCCGAGCAACATAACCACTGCAGGCTGTGAATGGTTTGACAACATGCTTGGGTCCCTGAGGCATCCACCCCACATGCAGTTTCCACCTGTCCTGCCCAATACAGGGCTGCACTTATTTGGTTACTAGTGTTCAACTGACCGTCTCAATGAGAGCAACAATATGTAGACTGCTTAACAAACTTAGTCAAATATAACATACATTTATAACAATGTTTCTGCTGTGTATTTTAGAAAGCAAGCAAACGTGAATTAATGTATTTAATTTATTAATTTATACACACACACACACACACACGCTACCCACACTATCCACACATACTACTACACAAACTACTGCACATAATGCTACTAATCACACTGCGATACAAACTGCTGCATAGACATACTGCTAATCACACTGACCACAAACACTATTACATACACTACTGCACATACTGCTACTACTCTCATTGTGAAACCCCCACACACACTGTGACACACACTACAACACATGCTGCTGCACAAACGCACAAACATCTGCTACTCACACTGTACAAATTACTGCACATTCTGCTACCTACACTGTTACAAACACATACTTCTGCACACACACTCTACACAAACACACACAGACATACAAACACAAAAAAGACATGCACTCAGATATTTGCAAGCACTGCTACACGTGCACACACACATATATATGCACACACACATTAATTCTATATTGTGTATTGTTGGTTATGCAACAGTATTAATTAAATTTAAATGGTCAAGTTTTCTTTATTCGTTTGGAGGGGGGATTAGGAGACCCATTGGAATTCTGAGCCTACATGTGCTCGTCATGTAAATTAGGTCCTGATTAAGCACAAACTGATGGCAGCTTAAAGGAGCATAGGAAAATCCTTAAAATTGGTACCAATCTTAGTGACTACAACCCTATCGTCTACTAAGATTTAAAAGAAATGTCCCATAAAGTGCTAAAAGGTACAAGAAGGTTTGGTCAAGTTGATCCACAATGTTTTCTTCATACATGTTATCGATCTTTCATTATCTTGCTTGTAAGCTGTGTTGAGAGTTCTTTTACAAACAGAGAGTTATTCAGGTGCTGAGATGATGTATTATAATTAACCACCATTTTATTATGCTGTTTATTAATTTTTCTTACCTCAACCATGTCTTTATTATTGATTTTTGACGTGCCAATGTTATGTTTAAGTTTTTGGTTTTTGTATATGTTATGTCTTTGCATACCCTCTGCCATCGTTATGGTAATTTTGTAGTGTTGAAAATCTCAATAAAAAAAAAAATATATATATATATATATAAATATAAAAGAAACCAAGAGGGCTGCATTCACCTGGACATGCTTACATTGTAGGGTACTGCTGGGGCCAAAATATACAAAATACAGAATCCAGCACACTGGCTTATTCACTAAACAATGATTTCAAATCTTAAAAATTGTAGTAGTTTTATTTAAAAACACCTCAACTAGGCAAAAAATAATGGGGGTTTAGTTACATTATATGATCATATATTGCATAAGCCTGCCACAACGTCAGTGTACCCAACGTCTACTACAATCTCTAAGATTTGAAATCATTGTATAGTGAATAAGCGAGTGCGCTGGATTCTGTACACATTATTTTCTTTATGATAGCTGCTTAAGAAAAATGTTTCTCACGTTTCGTATGTCGAGTACAGTAGCTGTCACTAGTAGCATCAGCTGGCAATTCTTTATAAAGATGTGTGTGTGTGTATATATTCCTCAATACAAAAATCTTTACATCAATATGTCATCAATATGTCCGGCTGCACGCCACGTTTTTATACATCCAATCAGAAAATAGGGGCAAAGTATGAATTTATTTGTGCAAAAAATACAAGTTGCATCCAGATACATTGTGAAGATCTTGAAAAAGGTCAAAACGTAGATCATCTAAGTGTAGCATATTGTTTGCACAAATAAATACAAAATTCACACCTTTTTCAGTTTATATATATATATATATATACACACACACACATCTTTATAAAGAATTGCCAGCTGATGCTACTAGAGACAGCTACTGTACTCGATATATGAGACGTGAGAGGCATTTTTCTTAAGCAGCAATCATAAAGAAAATAATGTGTACAGAGTTCAGTGTACTAGGGCCTGGCTACATCTTTATCAACTATAATCACTACAAATGATTAAAAAACAAACACACATGTATGACATAGTGTAAAGTGGAAGGGTGATTCATAACCTGCATTGGTTAAATCATGGATTATTTTTATACTTTTCTAACACAAATAATCGTGTGACCTACATACTTAGAAATGAGTGTTACATATCTCTGTGTTTTTCATTCTTAAGATAAAAGCATATGTATATTATTCGTTAACAGGATAATTATGTCTTATATGAAGAAGTACTTGGACTGCGCTCTCTAATGTTGGTCTACAGCTGAACTTAGTCCTTCTTCTGCTATGGCAGAGATAGGTCACCCTCATTCTGCTATTGGACTTTAGCCTAAATCCAGTGACTCAATCATAGCTTCCTACAAGTTTCTCGTGTTGCTCATTTGCTTAAAGAGCCAACTTTATCTGTGCAAAGCTCTGAGTCACAGTTCTGATTCCTGACATAGATAACATAACATTTCTTCCTTGTGTGATTGATAACATGAGTACTACTGAGTTGGATATTGGTAACATATACTGTATATGTGAACTGTTAATTTGAGTAAGTACTAGAGCGGGTGTAGGCAACCTTTGGCGCTCCCGAGGTTGTGGACTGCATCTCCCAGCATGCTTGCAAGGCATCCGGGGAAATGTGATGCAATTTGCCTTTGGAATAACATAAGTGGAATATGGCATTAGATTTCTGTGTAGTAGCGGACTGTAGTGGTTATGGTATCAAGAGAGCTCTCTAACAATGTTTGCTTACAGTTTGATTTATTACCTGTGATCCCAATGGTCGCCTGTCTCTGCTCAGAACTTAGCCCGAAGGTGCAGGATTTAGCTAACTGAATGGCCCTACACTGACTAACTGGCTAAGTTTATTTGAGGAAAGCTAATGAAGGCATCATGAAGGGACATCCGACTCTCCATAGAGGTAGTTACCAGTCCCCGGCAGAGAACTAGCGTTCAACTATAAGCAAACAGTTTGAGTACTTACACAGTGCAGTATTCCAGGCCACTCCTGGCACCATAACCACTTAAGCAATTGTGTAGTGTGCTTGGAGTGTTCCTTTAAAGATCCATATCAATTGCAATACACTATTGCTTTAGTCCTGAGGAAGAGAGGAGCACTCTCAAAAGCTTGTATTTTAAATATTGTGTTAGTGCAGAAAAAAATAAAGTATAATTGCCTACTGCAATGTTATGGTTATTTTGGCATCTTGTCTACTGGACTGATAAAGCTAATCCAATCTAAATACACTGCTCAAAAAAATAAAGGAAACACAAAAATAACACATTCTAGATCTGAATTAATTAAATATTCTTCTGAAATACTTTGTTCTTTACATAGTTGAATGTGCTGACAACAAAATCACACAAAAATTAAAAAATGGAAATCAAATTTTTCAAACCATGGAGGTCTGGATTTGGAGTCACATTCAAAATTAAAGTGGAAAAACACAGTACAGGCTGATCCAACTTTGATGTAATGTCCTTAAAACAAGTCAAAATGAGGCTCAGGAGTGTGTGTGGCCTCCACGTGCCTGTATGACCTCCCTACAATGCCTGGGCATGCTCCTGATGAGGTGGCGGATGGTCTCCTGAGGGATCTTCTCCCAGACCTGGACTAAAGCATCTGCCAACTCCTGGACAGTCTGTGGTGCAAAGTGACGTTGGTGGATGGAGCGAGACATGATGTCCCAGATGTGCTCAATTGGATTCAGGTCTGGGGAACGGGCCGGCCAGTCCATAGCATCAATGGACTGCAGAACATTCTCCACAGCGTCTCCAGACTCTGTCACGTCTGTCACATGTGCTCAGTGTGAACCTGCTTTCATCTGTGAAGAGCACATGGCGCCAGTGGCGAATTTGCCAATCTTGGTGTTCTCTGTCAAATGCCAAACGTCCTGCACGGTGTTGGGCTGTAAGCACAACCCCCACCTGTGGATGTCGGGCCCTCATACCAACCTTAATGGAGTCTGTTTCTGACCGTTTGAGCAGACACATGCACATTTGTGGCCTGCTGGAGGTCATTTTGCAGGGCTCTGGCAGTGCTCCTCCTGTTCCTCCTTGCACAAAGGTGGAAGTAGCGGTCCTGCTGCTGGGTTGTTGCCCTCCTATGGCCTCCTCCATGTCTCCTGGTGTACTGGCCTGTTTCCTGGTAGTGCCTCCATGCTCTGGACACTACGCTGACAGACACAGCAAACCTTCTTGCCACAGCTCGCATTGATTTGCCATCCTGGATGAGCTGCACTACCTGAGCCACTTGTGTGGGTTGTAGACGCCGTCTCATGCTACCACTAGAGTGAAACCACCGCCAGCATTCAAAAGTGACCAAAACATTAACCAGGAAGCATAAGAAGTGAGTATTGGTCTGTGGTCACCACCTGCAGAACCACTCCTTTATTGGGGGTGTCTTGCTAATTGCCTATAATTTCTACCTGTTGTCTATCCCATTTACACAACAGCATGTGAAATTGATTGTCACTCAGTGTTGCTTCCTAAGTGGACAGTTTGATTTCGCAGAATTGTGTTTGACTTGGAGTTACATTGTGTTGTTTAAGTGTTCCCTTTATTTTTTTGAGCAGTGTATATAACTGCAAGAACAGCTAATAAAAATAATGGAGCAAAACTTGGCCATTGCAGTTGCTTTAAGCCCTAACCAAACCAGGAAGTAACTCTGTCGATCTTGATCATCTAACTTTCTTTAGCACTTATCACATAAGCCATGCGTTGAGGGTGTGTCACAGGTTTCAGGGCATTCCAGTTAACTTGTCAGCTTTCTTCTGCAATAAGATAACGGCTTAAATACAACTCTCATTAAACTAAGTCATAGCGTCATGAACAGCAGAATTTGAGTGCAAGAAATGGAAACACTGCAGATTGGAAGGAATAAGTGGAATGGGTGAGCTAATAGAAGTAAAGCTCACCCATTCCACTGCTAGCACTAGGTCCATACAAAGAGTACTCCATCATTGCTCTCTGCATGGTCGTCCATGTTGGGTACTGGCTTGGAGGCAGTCAGCCTGGTGTTTAGAATGTTGAGTCCTGAAAACCTTCATCCTAAACCCTTACCTCCAAATGTCCGGAGGTATAGTAAACTAATATCAACCTAATAAAGAAGAAACTGTGTTAAGATGAAGTGGTATATAATAGAGACATCATTGTAAAATGATGGCTATAATAGCAGATTTTTTATTAAAAATGCAGAGCATGAGACTGTCCACAGTCAGCTAGGGGACTTAGAGACTGATAATCACCCAGAAGCGCCTCTAATGGCTGTCTGGTAGACAGCCACTAGAGGCTGTCTTAGTGCTGTAATGTAAACTATGCAGTTTCTAAAAAAACTGCAATGTTTTACATTGGAAGACTAAGTGGGACAGGGAGCTTGAAATTTGTTCCCAACTCATTTACTGTGTAGTAAAAAGACACAACTGAAGTCAGAGCGACAGACAGACATAAAAACAGGCAAGAAGTCCAATTGAAATAGAGACAGGCATTTAGGTTATTAGCAATAGTGAGAATTCATAGTTAATTTCAAATTGAAGGCCAGAGTAGCCAAAATGAAAGCATAGCTGACTTAGAGAATTTTTCTGGTTCATCTATTTTGACCTTACATTTGAAATTCACTTTGAATTCTCACTTTAGTCAGTAGGCCTGGTTGAAATAAATGTATTATTTTAATATTTTTTTAAATCTTTTGTTTCTTTCTTTTCTCTTAAATCACACACTATTTACGAGTCACGTTCGGTTCCTTTATGTGTTATCATTGCTTCTCATTCACATACCATTCTGTTTCTTAGGATACATGTGTCAGTCAATATAAGATTCCTCTGCATTGATACAGAGTTGCCGTGACCCTTGAAAATTTCAGTACATTATAAAAGTCTTATGTAATGCAAATATTTACCAGCTCAGCTGTCTGGCCAATCTGGATAATTCTTGGAAGGCTTTTTTTTTTCAACATAAATCATCAACCACACATCAAAAGCTGATCTAAAGTCCTATTGAAATCACAAAAGAATGTAATTATTGACCTGTTAATTCAAACACTTTTATAGAAGTTACCTTATGTTCTATTGCCAAAAATACTAAAACTCTTGATAACTTGGCACCAAATCTAACGTCTTGTAAACCATAAGTGCAAAGCTAGAGTAAAACTGTATTTTAGAATACTCAAGAGGAACAGTGTGGAAATATCTATAGGCTTAATAACACGATAACAATCCAGGTTATTTTACATTATTTACTAAGACAATATCAAGGAGTGATGGCTTGATTAGTATACTCACGTACCTATGAAGTGACTGGAGTAATCATTTACACAGTTAGAGGATTAAAGGAAAATTCTAAGCAGCATAACCACTACAGCATGCTCCAGTGGTTCTGGTGCCAAGAGTGCTCTGCCCCCATCCCCCAAAGTGGTGAGTCAAACCATTTTAGCATGCTTTGACTTCTTACCTGAGGTCTATAATGCACCACTCTCTACCTGCTCTACTTCCTATAGACCAGTGTTAATTTTGGCAGCAAATTTCAATTTAGTTTTAGTCATAGTCTCTTGACTAAAAAGCCATTTTAGTTTTAGTCATATTTTTGTCATCTGAAGTGTTTTAGTTTTTGTCTAGTTTTGGTTGACTAAATCTCCAGTAGATTTTAGTCGACACATCTAAAATCTAATGGGTTTAGTTATATTTCAATTTCGTTTTAGTCATAATCTTTTGACTAAAATGCCATTTTAGTTTTAGTCGTATTTCAGTCATCTGCATTGTTTTAGGTTTAGTCTAGTTTTAGTCGACTAAATCTCGAAAAACTTTAGGCGGTAAAACTAATACTGCTATGGATAGCCAGAAGCTCTATATCGGTGCTAACAAAAGCTCATGCCTTGGAGCTTTTGTCTCCATAGAAATTAACTTAGGCAGAGAGCAAGTAAACACAAAATACAGGTAGCACCAAGAGATGAGCACCTGGGAGAACCACAGGTAAGGAGTCAATCGCACTATAGTTGTTATAGTGCTTGGAGTGTTCCTTTAAGTTGTCCCTCATTGTGCTGCTCTGTATACTGGTGAGGTGAGGCTCCAATGTGTACAAGGCCTTAGGCAGCACTCTACTTGGCATTTTGATGGAGCTGCCTCTTTATGGAACAGACCCTTTATTCTTGGCCAATCTAGAGTTTTGTTCAAAGAGATTGAAGCGGAGCTCCAATAACCCGACTGGGTATCTTCCCAAAAAAATCCTCAAAGCTGGATACCAGGATCCATGAAGAATTGTTTGATCACCATCGGGGTAAAGTTTTGACAGGCAGCACATGAGGACTAAGCCCAAAATAGTTCCAGCATAATTGTTGATTGGGTCGGTCAAATAGCGGGAGTGGGGGGGGGGGTTTGGTTAACTGTTTGGAGGAAGACAATGCTCTTTTATCCATTTTCTGGGTGTGCTCTGTCCAGTATGAGCTGTGCAGGTGTACATGCACTGTGCAGTGTTTCTTAATGTCAAATGCAATAACAGTAGTAAATCCACCAAGCACAAAACTATTTTGCAAAACAAACCTCTTTAACCTGCATAATGTTGTGTTAGTTTACACAGTACACAATCATTCAAATACATAATATATTGTAATAAGAAAAATAACCCCCCACCCATCATCAATGTCACTAATTTCAAGACTGAATTTATCATAAGCAGAAGTGCCATTGCTTCTGAGGGCTTGAATGCCCTGGCCATGAGGACTGCTGTCACCTCCACCACTGCTGCCACCAAGATCACTAATATATATAGTAGTATTAAGCCTCTAATAGTGGGATTAGCATCATGTCCATTATGATAATTCAACACCTAGAAGGCAATTATATTTTTCCCATTCTTTTTATGATGTAAAAATGTGTTCTGGTTCTTCCACTGGTACTGCAGCTTCTTGTACTACAGATAGTTCACGCGTTATACCTTCTTGGTGCCCCTATCCCAAGAAGCAACTAATGGAGAGTGCAGCAGAGTGTACAACGTCTGTTGTTATTGTTGGTGTCGGTGATAGATCTGATGATGACAATTCTGTTTCCCGCACTACCTAGAAGTTACTCAACTATAAGTATGATGAGCCAAAGGAATTAGAAGAGGAGAGTATAGAGAAGCAACCAATTTTTCATCTTAAGCATAAGGCAGGTTGAAACTTCTACAATGATAGGCATTTAAAGAAAATGGGGGAGCAGCAGCAGCAGTAGTACCTGCCCCTCTACTGCCATCCTTACGCAGAGCATATTGAGGATAGTGACAGAGGCAAATGTTAGGGGGGCATATGTTAGGGGGTCACATATGTTAGCACACGATGATTACAGTGCTTATAAATTTCAAGAAATGCAGACATGTATTTTCTGCAGTATCAATTTGATTGACATGGTTATGGGCTATGGTTGAAGTTGTGAGCCCTGTATTTTGTCAATCCACTCCAAAAGGGTTTGACAAACAAACAAACGACATACAAGTATGTTACAATAACCACTGCAATCAGCAAAAGTGGTTATGGTGCATAGAATGCCCCTTTAAATAAGGTTGCAACTCTTTGTAATGTGAAACCATGTAAATAGTCACCATGGCATATATAAAATGTTAAGAACATGCTGGTGTCTTTTTCAAATTACCTATATCATTCCTATATTGCAGTTTCTAGGACGAAGATATATATTACTCAAAATCTTCATATCCACAACTGGAAAGCTTACTTGATAAATGGCCGGTGCTCCCCACCACTTGGATATTGAGTAGATTGTTGCGGTCACAATAACTTAATTTTTAAGTAATATAGTTATTTTATGTTATATTGTATTGAATTATAAAATTAGGGTGAACTACAAGAATTAGGATCAGAGATAAAGTAGTAGGTATCTCTTGAAATCAAAATTGTGGATGTTGCCATATAATAATTAAGATTGCCATATTAATATTCACAGTAATAATAGATATATAATATACGATTAATACAATTATGATTTTTTTCCCTTAAATCCTCTTGCCCTTTTTTTTTTAAATCAACAGTGCAAAATTAAGATGCACAAAGCTATTCACATTTACATTGTTTTGATATCACTAATAATTAATATAAGCACAATTAATAAAAAAGAAATATTGGGAAATGTTCACTAATCACTAACTGAAAACTGAATTCTAAGTTTTAGCCTAAACTAGCAGTAGGTAAAAAAAAACTATCTAATGCAGTTAAAGTCTCATCTAGGCAAGCTGGATCCCAATTTTGCTAAATAAGATTTAATTTCATTGGTTGGTGAATAAATCTAACCAAATGGTCCATTGGGTGTGCATCACATTTTAGTTCATGCATTTCAAGCAGAGTTAGTTGTTGCCGAAGGAAGCTTTGCTCTGTAAGAAACTCACGCTACTCATAGTAACTGTTGGGAGGTATGAAATCAGGGCAGGTCAGCATGCCCTGAAGGGCTGGCAATTTGTCCTACCCAATGGCTATGTCAGCCTAGCATGAAGCTGACTGAAGGCTGACTGACAACCTCCTGGCTAGAAAACCATGCGGAGAGTACTGCTGAATCTGTGTATGGTCCCAGTGCATGCCTCACTGCGCAAGAGCATTTAAGTGTCAAAACTGGGACAGAGTGAGAGGACCCTAATATAAGGACTGTCCTATTGAAATCAGGGCAGCTGTGAGGCCTGGTGATGTTTGTATGGAAGAATAATGTTATTCAATTATCTTGCCTTATTAATGTCCAGTTCG
Source organism: Pelobates cultripes (assembly GCA_933207985.1). Taxonomy (NCBI): domain Eukaryota; kingdom Metazoa; phylum Chordata; class Amphibia; order Anura; family Pelobatidae; genus Pelobates; species Pelobates cultripes. The sequence continues at coordinate 92,159,976 of OW240921.1, read as the reverse complement.
GTTTAGCTCCAAAACAGCCTTGCACAAAGATGAATGACTTGAGTACATAATGGGGGTACTTATATCCTTCCACACTCAATACTCCAGACATCTCCAGTGTGGTTTATTTGCCTTGACCTTGAATTCTGCAAAAACCTAAACAGGTTAATAACTCATATGTCTCATATTATCATTATTAACCAATGCACTATAAAAATGGCCAGTGGAGATCTTTCCAAGATGATTCCATTTTGTTTGTCATTGTTTTTGTTGTTGATATGTTAGAATCAATCTTGAGATTGTGTGATTAACAATGAAGGTTATTATTTCTAATTTCAGTGGGATTACCAGCAGAAAAAAAAAGTTGTGACATTTTCAGATTTTGATTACGTTAAAACCATTTACGCGGTACTGGCCAAAAGTCAGAAAATCTTATCTGTCTGATAGCAACATTTTAATTAACACTTGCCTTAAAAAAGTGATGTTAATACAGAAATAAAAAATAAGGGAGTTGAACCTAAGTGTACTCGAGTGCAAGACTGACTTCTTGATACACATAATATATATTATGGTATGTTATGATAATCAAATATTAGCATCACTTATTTGAAAATGTTCTTGAAAATTATAAAGTGTTAATATGTTAACATCAAAGCGCCACTGATACGCTTTTTTTTTCTAGTTTTCTGTTGCCTATGACATTTGTATCTTAAAGATTACACTCACCCATTGCCGCTTGCCCTATTTATATTTATTGCCTTTGCTTCCTTTTCTGGATCTCATTAGCTAGGCACCTCCATTTTGATCTGCTCTGCCCATTATGTCAGCAGTTTGTCCTTCTGTGAGATTCTTTTGACTGATGGATTGTGAGCAAATCAGCTTAGCAACAGAAATAGGACTTTACTTTGTGACGGACCGCCTGGCACCCCGACTGGGTACCTCCACCAATAACTGCTTCCTAGTGCTCACCAAGTACACCAAGTACTCCGAGTACCGAGTACCGCCGCAGCTTGGCTGGGGTCTAGCTGTTCTTCACCCACCCTGGACCCAAGTCAGGGATCCCGTTCCAGTGGGTTGACCTCTCATACTACCAGAGACTATAGCAGGATAGCTCTTACAAGAACTAGTTATATAGCTGTTATAGCTGTTCCCTACAATCACGAGACGAGGCTCTGTGTTGAGGGTGAAGTTGACCTGTTTAATGGCAGACACAATTGGCCTTACATGCAGGTGTCAGGATCTTACCTGAGTTGGGAGTCTGTAGCGCAGATATGTTGCTCACCCTTGCAAATAGACACAGTCCAAGGTGACCAGATACTAAACCACCTGGACTGTGAATCTGTGCATGGGAGCTGTGCAGGATAAAGTTCCAAGTCGCAGTACAGGCAAGGACACAAAAAGCAGGATAGTCAAGGGATAGCCGAAGTCAAGGGCTGCCAAAGGTCAGGATCAATGAAGAGTAGCAGAAGTCAAGGGATTGACTATCACCTTGTATGTGTCACTCAAACCACACAAAATACAGTCATTATAGTGAATAAATAATTAAGTGAGAGCACACAGAAATTTGTATATAATAACAAACATGCAGGTTACCATTTATCAGGATATATCCTAAAAAACAGAAGACAATAGATCCCAGTATAACCTGTATGAATGGTTTTAGAAAAATAAACAGACCCAAATGGTCCCACTCACGTTGTACTGAGCCTCTAGAAGTAGGCTCAGACTATAAACGCATTGGAATATAAGCAGATGGTTGCTGGGATCAAGTGTTGATAATCAAATGCTCCATTGGACACTGCAATTCCCCCTCTGGTTCTTATTAAGTGCCAATATTCGAAGGATATTTGTAAAAGTAGCCAGAGCAGAAATTTAAAATACATAAATAAATAAACAAATGATTTCTCCTCCACAACTGCACTGATGCATTTCGACAATAGTCTTTATCAAAGTGTTTGTTTCTTCAACTCACAGTTCTTGATTAAATATTCCAAAAAGGCGCGTTCTTCTCTCTGCTCGTGTTGCTTGTTGTTTCCGGGTACGTCATTCCCATATCTTTTGAATATTGACACTTATTAAGAACCAGAGGGGGAATTGCAGTATCCAGTGGAGCATTTGATTATCAACACTTGATCCCAGAAGTCAAGGGATGCCAGAGGTCAGAGAACAATGTCAGAAGCCGGGGTCAATATAGAGTAGAAGTTCAATAGACTGGAACACAGGAACATAACACACAATAGGATCAAAGACTTGATAAAGTTCCCAAGGCGAGGCTGTGTTTATATACCCAACTGATGTCTGATCAGGGTCAGGTGAAGCACAGCAATTGTCAAGGTCCACACCTCAGTGCTGCAGACAAACGAGGATGAACAGGACTGGAATAGCTTGAAAATAAACAAAACTTCTGGGGCGACCATGTCTGGCCATCTGGATGTCACGGTGACAAACCCTGACAGCAGGGCCCCATGCAAGGGGTTTCCAGTTACATATTTATGGGGCATTTCCCACTGGACCTGAGAGTAGAATACATCAAAAAACATACACATGACTACATTTGTTCTCAGGTCCAGTCTCCAGTATCAGTCGGTCTCTCTTTCTTGAGTACAAAAGTACATAAATCACATAAGTTTTTAAAGGGCCCATAGTCTCTTGGCAGAAGGCTGGCAAGCAGGCCCCTCCAAGAACATGTGGCAGAGGCATTTCTGCCACATGCATCTTTACACCATTTTCAAAAGGTCAGAGATTGACCAGAATGTAGCCCGTATGTACTGGAGATGTAAAAGTCCACATATACAATTCAAAGACCTATCATAGCCAGCCATGTGTGTGCAAGTGATTTAGTGTTAGGGCAATCCATCTTAGTATGTGCAGGTATGGTAATAAGGCTTTACGTCATGAAGAAGTACAACATAATGCACTCCCTACTTCCAAAAAGGGTTCTTTTTGTGTTAGATGAGACATCACCTTGCAAAAGTCTAGACACTATTGAGTCCTGGGACAAATCAATTTAATTATGGTAATTATGAGAAGTTATAATTTTACTAGTTGTATATCTTCTTCTATTTGTAAAATGTTAAAAGTCGGCAGCTTTGTTCAGCGCACTTTGAAAACACATGAATGTCTGTGATGTATAGAAACAGACAGTATGGAGAGCCCTACTGACTGCTTTTTATCCCAAATAATCCTATTAAACTTGAAGAGAGACATTGGAGATAAAGAGATAAAGTGATCACAGGTAATAAAGCCTAGCTTATATAGGGACAACATTCGCTACGCAGCCTGGAGCTATAGGAGCCTCAAAATGTAGACGAACCTGATATCAAGTGTCACAAAAAAAAATCACTAAGGCATCTCTATGACATTCTGTCTGGTTTAGACCTGGTTTAAAAGAATAAAAGGCCTGTCAAAAGAAGCATTCTTATGAAATGTACAATGTGTGCCTTGCATTATGACTGATGCATACGCACGAACTTCTATTTAAAAACAGGAAGAAAGGATGTACAAAAGAGGTGTTTTCTTTATAGAGAAATATTCTCCAGAGCTTAACCCTTCTAGGCGACTATACAGCTGAAAATATTTAAAGTCATACTGTAGTCAATTAAACTTATATATATTCTACTGTAACAAGTGGTGATATTCAGCGTTTTTCGTGGGCTATAGGGCCCCAGACGTACATTTTGGAGACACTTCAATTGCATTAGCTTCAGCCAGTGTCTGTATATTTTAAAATTCTTAACTCTGTAATAAAACTGCCTGTGTAAAACTGGTACGATTAAATATAATGGCACTTCCCCTTTAATTGGCATTTCTCAGACTTTTTTTTTCATGCATTAGTGAAAGAGAAGACTGATAAGAGATTTTAGATGGGCTGTGAAGATTAGAATTGCAAACTGAGAAATAAAGATAAAGATATCTCAGATATCGAAAACTATAGCAGACAGAGCAGCGACATTTATTTTAATAGGTTGAAGTGAATAATAAACTAAAATACTATGGTTTAAACAGGCATTAATCAGATTATATACAATTTAATGGCATATTTCCTTAAGGAAATTGGAAATTTAAACATATCCTGAATCAATTCTGAAAACAAATAAACAGTCGTGTTGTTTGTTTCTATTTTAAATAACGTCTTGTAAAATTTCAGCATGCTTGTTTAGCCTTACTCTGCAGAGATAATGTACTCAAGTCAAACGAGAAAAACTGGATTTATTGAAAGCCATGCTTAGTAACCTTTTACATCACACCACCTTTTGTTAACCTTTTTTCATCTCCTCCAGTTAAGATTTAGAAGAGACAAAAGGCTTATTCATAAATGCATTTGTTTAGAATTCTAAAACTTTTTTTTTTTTTTCAAATTTTATTGAACGTAGAAGTTTGAAACAAAGTAATCTTTACAGTGTTCATCTAAAACCCTTGGTTGCTGAGTTATTTTTGAGAAAACATTGAATAACATATTTGAAACATAGGGTGATAACTCATACAATTATACAATTGGGAAAACACCAATTACATCTACAGATGATCAAATATAATAAATTAATGTACATTTAAAACATTTTATTTTACGCTTAGTAAATCCTCCCTTTCGGGGGGGGGGGAATTATTATAAGATTTTAAATATTATATCATATTTTTGCCATCTTTTTGTTAAGATAATTAACTTACAAGGGCAAATTTACATATTACACATGATGAAAATGAGAAGCTAAAATGTATAATAATGCCTTGTTTGTGCGTATATTTAAGGAGTATGCAGTTTGCTGACATTTTGGGAAAGCAGATTCCCAAAATGCCATCATAACCAAAAAAAAAAATGGTTTGTGGGCATACAGTAATGTGTATATGTATTTGGACATTTCTATATTTTGGGATGTGCAACAACCTGGAATAATTTATTTAACATATTTCCTCACATTTTTTACTATTCTGTGCAATTAATAGCTGTGTGCTAAACATCTATGAAATAGTTGAGTTTATTCTCAAAACTGTTAATTGTGGTGAGTTGAAAATAATATTTCAAAATCCACCATACAATCGTCCACACTGTAATTATAGACGAGTTAGAATATTTTTTCTAGTTAAGCTATTTTAGCCTAAATAATGTAAATTTATTTTTCAATCTTAAGTAAATAAACCACTTTGGGATTCATTAGAGGCAAGTTGGAATTATTTATTAACAATATTTGAAGGGGACATTTCAAGCACCGTAACAATGTATGCTCATGTAGATTACGGTACATGGCGGAAAATGTCCTATTCTCCTTGCATACAGCTACGTAATCTGTACAGCTGCATACCTCCTAACAAAGAGAGATATGGAATGAGGATAGAGGACTGAGAGGGTCACCAGTGAGAAGAGATTAGGTAGGCCCAACTGGTAAGGAGATGGGTCCATGTACAAAGAAGGTGTATCACGCACTCTGGTCAGGCTCACTCAAAATTGTGTTTACTGCTGAAGCTATATCCTAGCAAATGCATGGATTTTGGAGGTTAGTATTTTTTATATTTGTTTTATATTTATTGTATTTTCTGTAAATTAAATTATACAAATATGGGTTTACAACAAGTACATATGCCTCTTTAAACCATATCTCCCAACAGTAGAATTTATGAATACAGATGGCAGGGGTAATGTGATCGAGAATAGTATCTACTAAAAAGCATATCACCTCAATGAGGGGGAAATAATCAGGTGTTCACACCTCACCTGCTTCGTTCAGGTTAATCCATGAGTGCTGTGTAAGCGTTCTCATATAAATAAATTAAATTTGTTCTGCACATGGCTGTCTAATGATCTGCTGATGTTGAGGTTAGTAAGTTAATGGGGACCAGACATGGGGCCTAAATTTGTTAGAGTACCTACAAATTTTGCACTTTTGGGAGATATGCTTTAAACAGCTGTACTGTTTAAAAACACAACATTTTTTTTATTTTTTTATTCTCTGAATCCATATTTATCCTACTGAGTGGGAAACTACAAAATGTTGAGCATTAAAATTTCATGTTTACAATGTGAGGTTTGAAATGGCATTTCAGCCCTCGTGTTTCAGAACCATTTTGTTTATTCATTTTTATTGGTGTGTGAAGGCTAGGGCTATGGATGTGTGAGGTGACTATGATTGAAGGGTAGGGGTTTGTGCTATTATTAATGGACTGAAATGAGGGCTGACTAACTGACACGTGCCTAACTCTTCCAGAAACATAAATGCTCTATTTTGAGAATTGCATTTACAATACTGAATGTAAACTGAACTAGATCCTGTTTCTTTGTGGAAGTCTGCAGAGACACGAGACATTTAGAGTAAAGCTCATTCCATTCTGACAGTTAAAATTAGCATGTACATGCTCTAATGCTTGTGAATATGATCTTTATTATAATATAGCTTTGTGGGGTATGTTGTATGTATTGTCTCCTCTTGTTTGTCTCAATATAGATGGTAAATTTATGTTTTATGCATCCACGACTCCTTTGAAAGAAATGAGAAAATTCCCCTGTTTATTCATACATTTGTCCCATTTATGTTATGTGCCATATTCCATATTACTTCCAAAACAGAGAAAAAGGTCCATCCACTATCAAGGTTTAGATAGGCAAATATTTAGGAACTAAAGTATCCAGCAGTAACATTTCGACCAGGTTGGTCTTTTTTTTTTTTTTTTTTAAGCTTGAAGAAGACCAGTTTGGCTGAAACGTTGCTGCTGGACACTTTAGTTCCAAGAAATTTGCATATTTAAGCTTTGATAGTGCCTGGACCTTTTTCTCACCTTTGTGACTACAAACTACCTCTTGGGCCTTGGTGCTGGCCCCAGGTTCGGTTGCACCCAGGTCTTTATCAACGGAGTGAGTGCAACCAATCGATTATTTGACTTTTAAAATATTCCCACTTCCATACATGGCTGCTATCAGGGGAGCGCTGGTGTCTTTTGGTATAGGGGTAAGTAGAAAGGAAAGGCCTTTTAATTCACATTAATCTCACAGATCTCTACATGGATGATCCTAAAACTCTACAGACAATATATGGGTTTGACAGACAAAGTGAAGTATGACATCATATGTTCCGGCAACCTTCATAGTGTAAAAAAGATCGAGCAACATGCTTTTCAAATAGAGGATTTGCAGTTTTATTAGCATCAGATAATCAGATTATATACTCCTGCGAACTTTATCAGTAATAAATGAGAAAGCTTTCACAGAAACCTATGCATGTCTGATTGTTGCACTTACGAAGAAATATCATTGCCATACAAATCATGTTAGACTCGCAGGCTTCTCCAAACTCCGGCACTCCAGATGTTGCTGAACCCCAACTCCCATGATTCTCAGCCTATCTATGTCATTCATAGAATCATGGGAGTTGTAGTTCAGCAACATTTGGAGGGCCGGAGTTTGGGGAAGCCTGTGTTAGAGGGTAGATCCAGTGCTCCCCACGTGTGTCCAAGCCATGTACATTGTCCCGGCTGCTAGTGTGGTCCAACACGCAGAAACTATGTAAACATATACATAAAAAAGGAAAGGAAATAAAAGGACAGAGCGTAAACCGGACCTTAGAATGGCCAGACTAATACGCTAGAGATAGGGAAAAAGGGAAAGCCGAGGTCAAGGAAGCCAGAAATACTCAGATACCGTTTAAACAAGCCAAGTCAGGGTAACCAGAATTCAGAATAACCAGGGAAAAGCCAAGATCAGGATACCAGCACTCTCGGGAACCAGGAACAGAAAACCACAACAGGGCAAGGAACTGGAGTGAATTAGGGATTTAAATATCCTCTCTGGGCTCTGCACGTCCGTATAAATTTGGGGAGCGGAGCTTGGGATCGGCGCAACCATGTGGTCAGTGCCATCTTTGATCTGGGCGCAACGCCCAGAAGACGCCGAGCAGGTAAGCTCGCAATATCGGCGAGGTCTTGCCGGTTGGGCGCGGCTCGGCCATGCGGCGGGCCGGGAGCCGCAACATGCATGAATAAAGGTATGATTAATTTGATTTTACGTTCAAGTTGATTCAGCTTTTCTTCTTTGCTTGAAGTCTGTTTTTTCTTTTTGTTCTAAGCAGTGGTGGAACCTGTCAATTCCTCTGCCTACTGATAAGGTACATTCCACAAGTGGTGCTGCCATTTATATATGCACGGTATACTGATCTTCAGTGGATTTGTTTGTGATGTAGACCCGATTGATACAAATTTCTTATCCAGAAATTACTTGCAAACACCTCAGCATCATACATACTCTTCTTAGTCTGACAGCCAGGTTGTTCCCAGATATCGCAGTCTCCAGGGGAATATCCTAGTGGGCAAATGTGATGAGATCTTTAAAATTATGGACGGCCAGTCAAAGTACAAACCCACACAGAGCTAAGCTAGCAAAAGTCCTGCACAATTCCTGCCTGCTGTATCACTGCTACAGTACCCTGCCAACATCCCAACACACCTCCAGTTCATTCTAATCAGAAGAACAATGGTGCTAGGAGGCTGCAGCCCAAACAACTAGTAGCCCAAGAGCAACGGACTCCTTGTCCCTCATGACAACGATCACCTGGCTACCATCAAAAGTATTGGAGCGCTACAAAGTAATTAGCTGGACCCAGCTACACGCTCTATGCCACACAGACGCAGATACACACTGCCACGCACACATATTCCAAGAATGCATACTGATACACAGTACCAGACATACACAGATATAGGCTGCCAAACACACATACACACACTGAATAACATACGTACACAAATACACAATGTGTGAGACACATACACTCTCACAAACACACACAGAACCTGAACCGTTTCCCTCTTGCTGTCCACTGTTAGCCACACCTTATCCCAATCCCTCCTCAATTAGCCAGAGTCCCTTCTCCCTACCTTTTTACTCTGCTCAGTTATTCTCATCTCCTATCCCTTCCTTTCTCACCAACCTCAAGTTTGTACCCTGCTCTCTTCCCTCTACACACTTCGCAAGACGTCCTACGTCAGATGCCATGTAACATGGCTGTGCCCTTTGAGGTTCACCTCAGGTACAGGAACTGCTTCATCTCATTGAAGTGGCTATAGCGTCTGGAGTACCCTGGTGCTGTCCTTCCATTCATTGTTAAATTGTTTTCTTAAGGTTTTCATTCAGGTTTTAAACGACAGGGTGACAATCTGCATGCTGTGGGTAGGACAACCGGGCAGGTGCACACAGTAAACAAAGGAACACCACACACATGTTTAGTCCTTTGCATCTCCACACTCAATGGAAGAAGAGGGGCAAAATTTTTATTGTAATATGGTCATGAATACTATATACTATAGAGCACCTTAAGACTTTATCTCAACAGAAAGCCTCCAGCAGCCTATCCCATCTGCACTGCTTGAGGAAGCTTGTTTACTGGTTGGCTGTTGATTGGTTGAGAGTGTCAGCTGACGGCATTCAATCTATCACAGTGCCGATTGCTGGTATGAATCAATATGGCTAGAAAAAAGTGTGTAATCTCTGCTTGAGCCATATATCCAGTTGTTGCCAGGCTGTGGGTAGCCAGGGACCCTCATTCAGTGTTAAACTGCACTAAAACAGTTTAACATTAAATCTAGGGACATCTCCAGGCTCTATAACCAATGAAATGAGATGAAATGGATAAAAGGCCTACAGTGTCCATTTAATAGAGCATTAGCATTGTTTCTAACTGTGACCAACATGAAAACGAATGATCCAGCGAGTGACAGTGCAGTGTGAGATACAGAGTCAGGATCTTATGAAATGTTATTTATCCACCACCTCCACACACAGCTGCCACATCGAAGCCTTCAGGTTTCTTGCTGTGAAGAATAAGAAGCACAACTAATACAATGTTAAGGTACAATTAAGTGAAAGTGATATGATATTACAGCCTCCAAGCTCTGGCACCCACAAGGGAATGATCTAGTCTTCCCATGAGGTAAGGGGCTCGCTCCAATGCCTCTGTCCAGATGTTGTTTGGTTAGGCAAAGATTGTTATATCTCCTCGACTGGGCCACATAATATTACACTGCCCGACAGGTGTTATAAGCTGAACCAGGTCACTTACCAGGGTACTGCATTTAATTGTCTGATGTAGCTGAGCTTAAACCATTTTTTTTCATGGAGGAGCTACATAAAAAGATACATAAGTGATTTAACTCGGAAGAGTCTTGGTCACTATTCTGTGTATCAAATCGCATGTTTGCAATGTGGAATTTTTAACAGTAATGTCCATTTACACTGAAGAAAAATATTATTTTAACATCTTCCTTTTTCAATTCATCAGTGGTCAACATTCCAGTGTAATATTTTATTGGACCAGCATTTTTTCCTATAGTGTACTTATTTATTGATATATTAATTCTTATTTTGCAAATGCTGTTGACAACTTTGTATCTTATATATAATATCACTGACCCATCTTGTTTTTTATTGCTTGACTGATTCTTGTACTAAGTCACATTCTGTTTTCATTTTTCAAATTTAGGGAATTTTCATTTTCACTTTATCCCTGGGAGGTTTGTGCAGACAGGGGTCTACCATTATCTTATTCACAAACGTGCATTTTTCTAGCCACTAACTCTGATTTAATAAAGTAGCTGAACTCTGATTGGCTGTGAACATCCAAATTTAAAGCCTATATCTGCAAAACAGGTCTACTGCTGCAGGAAAATGTGCAAATGGACAAGCCCTGTAATTCACAAATGAATTTCCCCCACTATGCCATGTCATATAAAGAGCAATTAATTGCAATTGAGACAATACACATGCTGTTTATCGAATGAATTACATAATTTTGTTTCGTTCTCCAGGAGTTGACTTTGAATGGGTGTTGGTCAGTTACTTTTAACCCTTTGCTCTCGTCTTGGCACTTAAATGGTTAATGTATTAGTAAAAGATAGAAAATAGATAGATTTTTTTTAATATTTTTTTTTTTTTCTGTAATAAACGCAGGTTAAATAAAGAGCATCATAAAGAGTTATTTATTAATTCCATAAATTCAGCACATATTACACAGAGTCTTAAGTAAATTGGTCACCGGATGTCCTTACCTTGTCAAACCAGATATGTTTGGAATTTCAGTAGTAATTATAACGAGAGAGGCGTGATGTGTACTGATCTGTTGGTGTCATGCCATGTAAACATCCTATAAATATGTAGCATGCTGTCTCTTGGTTGCTTGCACCCAGTCATGAGCTGTTAGGTTTTGGTTTACGCTCTTCACAAGCAAATAGTAATATATTTTAACTACACCAAAGTGACAGAGCATCCTAAACAATACTACACAAAACGGGAAATAGAAACCAATGGGTTTGTACGTTAAACAGCAAATTGTAGAGAATTGAAACTCAGATTACAAACATTAAGCTCGGGACAATTCTAGCTAACTATAAGGCTCAGTATAGTCACAGCTTTGCTATTTCATCCTAATTTTTGTAATCTGATTTTCAATTCACTATAATTCACAGTTAGTGAATAAATCCCATTTCATAAAGATTATCGTGACCATAATCTTCCATCTTTTTTTTTCAATAACATGTAAAATCCTAAACAATACTATGTTGTCTAGATATTGTCTAATGGTTATTTTCATATTTTTTTGGGGTGTTCAATATACAGCAATCAGCATAATATTTTGATGGCATGTTTACTCCGAAGTTGGGCAATGTTTTGCATAGGAGCCGTTATCAAACTATGACATTAATAAACAGAAATAAGTGAGCCAGAAATAAAAGGTCAAATTGGAAAAATGTCCAAATCTACAGAAATTAAGAATTTTTCCAACTTGGGTATTTTGGCCTGAATTTTGTATGTTGGGTGTAAATTCTAAACGGTTTGGTCATTAAATCCTCATGGCTATAGATGGTTGCAGGTAATGGGAGTTGGAGCCTTAAAATTGCTGGATTCCTAATGTTTTCCTGCTTGTGGGTATAGCACTTAAAATGTTAGTCCAGCGTTTTGAAGTGGTCATGGTGCATGGACCATTTATGTGCAGCGTTACAGTATCAAACTCCACATTACTTGTATGAGAGTTCTGGGCTGACTAATGTAAATTCTGTGCACATTCCTTGCACAGACACTAATTCATTGGTGGAGAACACTCTGCAAAAGCCCAAAGTGACCCTGCTGACATTAGAAAAGGCTTAGCAGTGTGCAGGACCCAGGTAAATGGCAAACTGTTGAAAGCCAATTCGCCCTATTATGAGGAAACAGCACCAGAGTACTCCTTTGGGCTGTAGCAGTTATAATACTCAGAGTAACTTTTTAATTACTTTTTTATTGGAATTCTTTATGGATTATCTAAAAAAAAGTTGGCTGTGAATAATGGTACTAATTACAATTAATTAATAAGCTTATATTAATTTAGACATATTGATGGGAGGAAGGCTGTGAGTTACCCCACCCAAGGCTGACTAATTATCAAGATAAAGCCAAAATACAGCTACAAACATGCAGAGTTCGACTCCAATCCACCCCCATTAAGTGCTTAAAATAAAGTGAAATTTCAGGATCGGCTGACTAAGCATCATGGGGACTGTAGTTCAAGAATACTTGTGATCAGCCATCACTAACATATTGTTCAAATTCTGCAGCAAGATGGCAGTGTATGATTGTTCCCAGATACTTTGTCATTAAGGAATAGATAAGTCCAAATTCCAATGACACATTAACTTACGGCTTATAAAATATGAACACGGAACAAGTTCTATGTTACTTTAATATTTCTTTTTCTACTTGTCTCTTCATCAGTAGTCCATAGATGGCCACATATTAAATAGACTTGGACTTAGATCAACCAAATGTGCCTGGAGAATGGAATTAAAACACTAATGTTATTCAAAAAATCCAATGTGTTCCTCATATGGGCTGTGGAAGTTTTAATGGGCTATATCCTGCTAACGGGGGTCCACATGGAGATCCAGAGATTAGCTAAATGAATACAGCCGTGTCTCCCCCCAGCAACAGTCATAATCTAATTTCACCTGTGACAATGAGACACGGCAGGACGGAAATACCATACTACTTCTTATCAGGGTCCTATGCTTAGAAATACTATAGGTACTTCCTGTCCTTGGGTAACGAGCATTCCTTTCCGAAATGCTAATGTCTTTATTCAGAGATGGCTTTGCAGGCATTATGACCAGAGAGGATATAGTGATGAAACACAGAGTTAGTCAGTACATAGTATTTTGTTAAATATTAACTTGAGATTCCTGAATAATACTTCATTGTTTGACTTCATCAATGGATTGCTTAGGTTGGTTTATGATGTTGTCAGGGTTGGCCAAGTGGTTCTCCAGTGATTTCATTTAAATTTGGAGGATGAGGGGAGGTATCATTATGTTATTCCTATCACTGCATCTTCCAGTTATTTCACAACCTGGTCTATAAAGAAAAATGACTCAGCATCAATGGCTTCATTTAGCAATTAAATTATTTATTAAAAAAAAAATAAAAGAAAAAAAAATAAAAATATATATATATATATATATATATATATATATATTTGTATCAATTCCTTATGTTAGCTAGGTTCAGTTTTAATGTTATATTTTATTTTAGAAATACAAAGCACCAGATTCCATAGGACTAATTTACCACAGCTACCACAACTACATGACCATATCAAAGGTAATGCAATTATTATCCTCTAAAGGGTGGATGGGTCCTGGTGATTATAGAATTGTAATGTTAATTCATTAAAGGAGGGTATAGAGATCCTTATTTTAACAAGTATATTAAGGCTAATAACAAGCTAATAAAGTAGTGGCTTTTCAGTGTGTCATCTCTTTGGGCTCTCTTTGGCTGGGTCTCAGGGACAGTGCCCGGTGTGCTTTCTCCAAGACCAATTATTCCTCTTGGGTATCAGGCAGCTGCTGTTTAAAATTCTTCTCTCTGGAATTCTCCAAATTCAGAGATTGAACCTGCAGCATATGATATTCCGATCCTTCGTGTATCGTGATTGAAAGAAGACTATCCTTAGCTTATATTTGCTCTTTAGCTTAGTGTAGGCCTCATGTTGTCCACCGGTCATTTCCTCCTTTCCCATGCCTGAGCTCTTTGTGCTAAGGAGTTCAGCCACTGCCAAAAGTCCCTTTGATATTTTCCCTGATGGAAAAAAGCACTTCTCAAAAGTCTGCAGTGTCCTGAGGTTCAGGAGCTAAAAATCTAAGCTGCCATCTTGGTCTTCTGCTAGGCCATGTCCGATGATAATGGTTTTAATGTCAGAAAATATGAGATATTAATATATTAAGCCTCTTGTCAATATTTAATATATATATATATATATATATATGTTTTTATATATATATATATATATATATATATATATATATATCTAGAAACATGTCAAAATAAGTCATTATAAGTTTTGACACTTTTAAGTAAACTTGGCCTTGACTGCATTTCTCACTATACCACCTTACACAAATATTTTGGTTAGTCAAAGCCATTTTGAATATGAAAGATCAACATTGCACCATACATTTTTGAAAAAAAAAATTAAATAAATGTTGTTGACTTGATGTGTAATATGCTGATGTTCTTATAAATATCTTCACAGTCTAAATAGAATAGCTCTCTCATTACTAGTGTGGCTGATCGTTTTGTTTAGGTCATCGCTCCCTGTAGCCTTGATTCATTCCCTACACATTGAATTTCCTGGACGGAAACTTTTATTCATTTAGACTAAACCTGTGGTTTTGAGCGACAGGCCTGGAATCAAAGAAGCTATAGAGCTTATCCAATAATGTTTTTCTTTTCAATGCTCGCTTCTTTTCACTATTCATTTAAATGATTTTTGCATAATTCAGTCTTTTTTTTTTTCATTGAGTCTTCTCCTTGGGGACGTTTCACCACCCACACGAGTTCAGAGGTCACAATTGAGCTATATCATTCGGAAGCCGTACCGAAGGGGCCTTTTCATCTAAAGTTCCTTTCTCCAGCTCCTACACAAAGGACTTCATTGCAGCTGTGAACAGAATCTCCCATTCCAGATTTCATTTTACTAACCATTACTCTGCTAATGGAACCCTCAAAAAAAATGTGCGGTTTCACAAGAACGTCTTGATCATTTTTCCACAGGTTTTGGGCTTTATATTTTAAGGATTATATGGCACAGTCGGCTGTTAAAACACCTTTGAGAAAACATCTTAATGTAAATAAAGCATATGTAGGATGGCATTCCCTGTCCTGAAGATGTAAAAGTGATAGACATTGACCTTTCGGCAAAAAGTTGAGCAGCCGAATATATTAAAAAATACTAGTTAAATAGTCAAATGTATGAAAAGCTAAGTTGTGTAGCAGGAGAATCATAAAAAGATGAAATTGCATTTTTAGCAGTAGGATAAGTTATATTAGATATAGTCTTTCACTTTGAAATAATCAGTCCAGAGAACTATACCTACAACTTCTAAAGCAGACGCAAGGAACCTCTTTAGACAGAAATATATATGCAATAATGGAATGGTTATTTTGGTTAGATTTAAATTTTAAAAATGTAAAGTTCCTTTTCTTTAGATTTAAGTTGGACCATTGAAAAGTACTACCCTGCGTAACCATATAATATGATATTTGTTCTGTCCACAATGTCCTTTAAACCCTTCTTCATTTGGTGTCCAGTGTTGAAAGTTACTAAACAAAATAAGGTTTCCAGCTAACCATGAAAAACCTCAATATTAGTATTAATTAGTAATAATATCATATTAGTACATTTTTTTTGATGCAGGGTTTATTAAATTCTTATCAGTTCCTTGTTTTTTGTTGAATAGTTTTGTGGATCAGGCTTGAAACTTTTTTTTATTAACTAGTACCAGCAAGACAATGCTCTGCGCTCTCTATATAGCACACAGATGACAAGAGATTAAACAAAGCCAATGTAAAATAATTAAACGAGATGGACTTTTTTCACTTATTCACTAAAATTTGTTATATTGGGGCAAAATATAAAAGAAAATGCAAAAGATTCTTTTTTTTATTTTATTTTTTTTATTGTTTTTTTAACTTTTAGTTATTTTAGTTTTATTGTTTTGCTTTGTTTTGTTTTTAAGTTGGACTCAGTTGTCCTACAGTTTGCAATTGCTGTGCTAATCCTCTACATTTCCCATTTTCGTGATTAAGCCCTTTGTCATGAAGGTAAATGCCTATTTTTAGGCTGTTTAAAATGTAACTCTGTCTGAGGCAATCTATAAAGCTCCATTAATGAAAATATATTTTGTGTTATGTCCTTTTTAATAAGTGTCCTTGATGACGGATCTTGTCATCTTCCTACAATCGCGATAGTGATTTCTGTTGACACGTCACATCAGTCAGAGAACATTTCTAACCACTCATCTTTATACTTTTGGAGTTCGCTCTGTGTCATACATTTTTTTTAACCGTCGTCTATAAAATCATGTAACTGCTTAAACACAAAACTGGTAACCAATGTACAGCACTTGCACTGAAACAGTTAAACTTTAAAGGATCCGTCGTAGCCTATAATAATAGCTAAAGTCATGGGTGAGTCACATATTGTGCTGCAGTGTAAGTAGTACACTGCTTTGCTATGGGTTAAAGGAAATTAACTTCCACTGCAATTAACTGATGGGCAGTAGTAATTAGATAACTTTAATTGAATTATTTACTTTGCAGTTATTATGCAAATTAATTCTACAACTCACTTTCCTGTTAAGAGTTTTGGAACTGTAATTACAAGAACACTAAGTTCCCAGAAAACCTGTAGATGTAAATGTAATCAAGCCTGTGTGTGCATGAGTTAGTGTGACGGAGATCCTGCACTCAGACTGAGTATCTGTGCAAAGCCAGCTTTCTCTCTACTACCAGGGGTTCTGGAGCTCTTCAGACCCAGTCACCAAAGCTTGACTGGGGTATCTAAGGATCTCTTCCACTGGCCTGGGTTACAGTGGGTATAGCTCTCGAGACCTTCTCTCCTGTAAAGCAGTGATTATAGTTTTTTCATCCGCACATTGGTCGAGACTGAACTTAGGGGGTATAATGACCTTTATTGCACACAACACAGATATTTATACAGAGAAGTGTTTATTTATCCTGCAGAGGGTCCACCATACAATGCTTTGCACAGTCCAAAAGTCCCTTCCTGGTGCCACTCTGTCTGGAGACTTTATTTAGTCCCAGCCAAAACAATAGGTTCCCTGCTGTGTCCTCGCAGTCCTAGAGGCACAACACACAAATTTTCCCTCAGAACCTCATTTCCCTAGACTGCACCACCACACTATATATATACCTGGATAGCTTGTCACTGAGCACCTTCACTGACCAAATAGCTCACTGATCGTAGAATCTGTGCCCGAGCTACAGCGTGTTAAAGTTTTACCAGGTTGTGGCTATTCTCTGGTCTGGCAAATAGTTTAGTCTTGACCTCACAAAAGGGGTTTCTGGGGGTCTTGGGAGGGTTCTATATTGACAGGTATCCTCTGAAGCCTCATCGGTCTCCTGACCTCCCCTTCCATTAGTGTCCAGGAAACAGGGCCGGACTGGCCCACCGGAATACCAGGAAATTTCCCGGTGGGCCGTCGGCACCTGGGGCCGGGCAGGCAGCTGGCTCTTCTTGCGGCCGCAGAGGGAGCTCTTTTGGCGGCCGCAGGGGGAACTGTCTGTTCTGTCTCTGCTCCCCCCTCCCCTCATATTCCAGCCCCGGTCTCATTAAGCACGCACTGGGGAGGGGGGAGCAGAGACAGAACAGCCAGTTCCCCCTGCGGCCGCCAAAAGAGCTCCCTCTGCGGCCGCAAGAAGAGCTCCCTCTGCGGCCGCCAGAAGATCCAGCTCCCCCCATGCGGTCGCCATCAGAGCTCCCCATGCAGCCCCCAGCACACAGGTAGAAATTATGTGTGAGTGTATGTGTCTGTGTCATTTGTGTGTGTGTCTGTCATGGTGTGTCTGTCTGTGTCATGGTGTGTGTGTCTCTTTCTGTGTCATGGTGTGTGTCTGTGTCATGGTGTGTGTCTGCCTGTGTCATGCAATGTGTGTCTGTGTCATTGTGTGTGTCTGTCTGTGTCATGGTGTGTGTGTCTCTGTCTGTCATGGTGTGTGCGTCTATGTCATGGTGTGTGTGTGTGTGTGTGTGTGTGTGTGTCTCTGTCTGTGTCATGGTGTGTGTGTGTGTGTGTGTGTGTGTCTGTCTGTGTCATGCAATGTGTGTCTGTGTCTGTGTCATTGTGTGTGTCTGTCTGTGTCATGGTGTGTGTGTGTGTGTCTCTGTCTGTTATGGTGTGTGCATCTGTGTCATGCAATGTGTGTCTGTGTCATTGTGTGTGTGTGTCTGTCATGTAATCTGTGTCTGTCTGTGTCATGGTCTGTTTGTCATGGTGTGTGTGTTTGTCATGGTGTGTGTGTGTCTGTCTGTGTCACGGTGTGTGTGTATCTGTGTGTCATGGTGTGTGTCTGTCTGTGTCATGGTGTGTCTGTGTCACGGTCTGTCTGTGTTATGGGGTGTGTGTGTGTCTTTTTTAAGGTGTGTGTCTGTCATGGTATGTGTGTGTGTGTGTCTGTCATGGTATGTGTGTGTGTGTCTGTCTGTCATGGTGTGTCTGTGTTTCTGTCTGTGTCACGGTGTGTCTGTGTTTCTGTCTGTGTCACGGTGTGTGTGTGTCTGTGTCACAGTCTGTCTGTGTCATGGCATATGTCTGTCATGGTATGTGTGTGTGTATGTGTGCTTTTACTCACCTTTTTTTTCCCCACGTCGTGCTGGTCTCCCCTCAACTGGCCCTGCCTCTATGGCTGAGATCATCAAGCTTGATGATCTCATCCAATCTGCACTGACACAGGAAGCACCTCTAGTGACCGTCTGAGTGTCTGTCACTAGGAAGCAATGTAAACACTGCCTTTTCTCTAAAAAGTCAGTGTTTACATTGAAAAGCCTGCAGGGACAGGCTATAGACACCAGAGCCACTACATTAAGCTGTGTGTGTGTGCGTGCCTGCTAGTGAATGGGCTTGCTTGCTTGTGTGTGTGTGTGTGTGTGTGTGTGTGCCTGCTACTGAGTGAGCTTGTGTTTTTATGTCAATGACCTTATGTATATCAGTGAGATTGTTTGTCTATGAGGCTGTGTATCAATCAGCTTGTGTCAGTGAGATTGTCTGTGTCTGCATGTGAGTATGCTTACTGTATAATTAAAAATCTTACTCTGAAAGGACCAATAATTTATATTGGAAAAAGCAATATATATATATATATATATCTCAATCATCTAGGGTGGCAAGACATAGCCTTACATATTACATGCGACAATATATGGCGCAATGACTTATGGGGCTGGCATAGATTTTTTTTCCAGGGCTGCTTTGAAATCCCCAGTCCGGCCCTGCCAGGAAACTGAGCGATACCCAATTAAAGATTCACAATACCATGGCACAGTCCTGATCTGGTAAACTGCTCCAAAATGGCACAGTCCTGATCTGGTGAACAGTTCCTAATCAGGCATTCAATGTGTAGGACAGGTCCAGGCAACCTCCAGCACTCCCTAACTTCAGCAGCAAACTGTAGCTGTCCCTAAATAAGCAAAATAGGTGTCTACGGCCTCCGTACACATTACCACAGTGACAAAAGCCCCTTTTAGGGGCTCCTGGGACTGGGCCCATAGTCTGTGGTAAGAGTCTGGCCTCGAAGCCTCTACAAGAGTTAGTGGCACATGAGCTTCAATCACAGCTATATATTGTATTACATCTCAGGGCAAAACTGAGCCTATAAAGGGCTGCCCCAAGCACCATGACCACTTCAGTTGGTCAATGTGGTCATGGTGTCTGGAATCAGGTATTTGCTACAAAACAAATAGCACATACAGAGTTAAACCCATTTGCTGCTGGAGGCTTATGTCCATCTCAAGTAGCATCATTGGGGCATCATCAGTTCCAGTCTGGCTCATGTAAATTCTGTACATATTGAACATCTGACACCAGCACGCACAGTATGCTGGTGACAGGCTTCCAATGGCGGTACATCTTCTCCCTTCATGCCACCAATGTCCTCCCGTAAGTCCACTAACTTTCTCCCCCGGCAGCTAGGGGGAGTGACATCAGTGGTGGAGACTGGGGAGGAGGAGAGTATTTGATTTCAAACTGGAATGCAAGTATGTGTTAATTTGATTTATTGTTATATTTTTTTTATAGTTTTATGGAGGGGAAACCATGATAGGAAGTGTCAATATGTGATAGTATTGTGTAGATGAAGAATATTCACAATTTAAGTGCCAGATGTCTTTCACTCCTTATTGATCTGGAATTCTTGCATGGAGCCGTTTTGTCTGTAAGAGCCGCTCCTTTTTCTTACAAAGTCATTATTCTATGGTCCTACCTGATGATATTCCTGGTTCACTTATTCGTTTTGTAAGAACTGTAGCAATTCTGTAACCAGAATGCAGAGATAGAATTGTCGCTTCCATTATTTTATATAATGATGTTATACAATGACGGATGTACTTTAAAATAAAAAAACGTAGACAGTGATTTACTAAAGTGAGAATTCAAGGTGAATTCACAGTGATTTTCAAATTTAAAGGCAACATTCTCTAAGGCAGCTATGCTTTCAATTCTGCTATTCTGGCCTTAAATCTGAAATTGACTTGGAATTCACCTTGAATTTTCCCTTTAGTGCATAACCCTGCCATATTACAACATAATTATAATGATATCATTTATATTCAACCACCTAGAGAGCAGAATAGTCATAATATTTAGACAAATATAAAGCACTACATTTTTTCTGTAAATATAGACAATCCGTTTCAAATGAAAGAGCATAGTGGACTTTGTAAGTTACAGCATAGTTACTATCAGTGTACAGGTGATCAGCATTATACATTACAGCATAGTTACTATCAGTGTACAGATGATCAACTTTCTATATTACACTATAGTTACTATCAGTATACAGGTGATCAGTATCATAAACCACAGCATAGTTGCTATCAGTATACAGGCGATCAGCATAATATAATATGATGTTGTTGCTATCAGTGTTGATAAGCCTCACTTGTCTGTTGCCGTTACGACTTCTGCTTTCTGAGATTTGTTTAAAAAATGTAGAGGCTGCACAGAAGAAGTGGTAGCGACAATATTCTTTTTCTATTTGATTTCCACTGACTGGTTGGTGGAGTGGGGTTTTGATATGGTGGAGCATCCTAAATATAAATTGTGCACCCTATTCCTGCACATCCACATCCTGATCCATTGGTTACTTAAACCCTTGTACCCCAGGGTTCATGGTTTTCTCTCACTAAGTTTTAGTAGTGATTGTATATGTTATTTTGGGTTTTGGGCTATGTGTGAAATATATATCATTATTGATCTCAAATTAATTTGTCTAGATTCAACAAGATGAGCTGTTCTAGATCTAGACCTAGTTCTAGATCAGAATCACATGTAAATAAATATACTACATTGTGCAGTTCCAGTCAGGTTTTGGAATACAGTAATTGCCCCTCACAAAATCAAGAATCCTACACATCTCTTCTACTCCTCGGGAGGGCTTGTCTACAACCTGAGACAAGCAGAAAAATGCGTATAATCCCCCATTAAACTTAAAGAACTTTGCAATCCATTTTGAAAGCCAAATAAAATTGGTAGTGGATTTCCATTTTCCTCACCAAAAGTTCAGAAAAACTGAAAGACTGGTACTTTGCTACAGTGAGTATTAATGTCTTTTGTTAATTTTCTCTATTTTTCTTTGATCTCTTTGCTGGTAGTTGTAATTTTCTTTTTAACATATTTTGTATTTATTTGCACTGTGGCTAGGTTTGTTTATAATAAATGTACCTTTGTCTAGTGCAGACATATAGAGATTTTCAACCCTGTCATGGCACATACCAGTTTATGAAAAATGTTGTTCCCGATCCTCCCCCTATACCTTTTTATGTCAGACAAGCAATAGATACAGTGGACATAGTACAAAATCAAATGTTATTTTATTAGTAGGAAAGATTAATGCTAATGCATTGATAACTATACTGTAAAGTATAGTCTAAACATATTTGAAAAAAAGTAAACTGAACTCTGTTGCCACTACATTAAAAATCCTTGGGACAAATGTCTTTAGAGATGATAGGTGAACCAAAGATAAAAATGTGAAATAACAAAAAAAATTCAGTTTACATGGTTGTATTGAAATACCAAAATAAAGCAAAGAGGAACATGATTTAAAGAATACTCGTGTTTGTTTAGAAACCAATTTTTAATGTTTTTATTGTTTAAAGTTCATATGCAAAGGTATAATGTGCATGTTTTTGTAAGGAAGGCAAGACATTAGGCCACAGTCTATTGTCAGTCCATGCAAAGGCTCGACCAGCACAAAGAAAGTAGCTTTGCTGATAATATCACCTGATGTATCTGAAAAAGAACAAAGGAGTGATTCATCTGGCTCCAACTGAGGTTAATACAGGCTGTTCCGGATATAATTCCAAATGATTTGAATGGAACCTAAACTCAAAGTAACCCACATTACCAGAAAGAACGTTTTTTAACTCACTCCTTAGACCATGTGTTCATATCAACTCATCTGACATTTTGGATTCAATGTTAAAGAAAGTTAATGCTACATAATGCCGACTGAAGGACTTCCACATTTATTATTCTTCCTTTTTAGTGTACTTTGCATACACCTTGCATATATTATATTTTTTTGATACTTTTTGCCTCTGTTTATTGTAAAGCAGCTGTGTCATGCTTTCAGTATAATACAAATTTTGATTGTTTTTTTGTCAATATGTCTCATTTTAACATTATTGTTGTACAATGGCAGAAACAATTTTACCTTTTACTCAATAATAAAAAAAACAAAAGTGATAATAAAATTAATGGGCCAGGACCCTTGGTGTCTAGTGGTGGGGATCCCTTACTGTTTCACATCTGCAAATGGCACCGTTTCCAGTCAGCATTATAGTCCCTTACAAACACAGTTGATGAACGCAACTAACTCACACATATTCACACACATGCTTCTAGACACTCATATACACACACATAGATATTCCAGACACAGAGATTCTCAATGCCAGACACACTGACAAACATACATACACATGCCTCACAACCATCCACAGGCAAACACACACACAAACACACACCCATTTCCAGGCACACAAAAACAGACACACACTGACAGACACACATACACAAGCAAGATAGAGGCACATACAAATGCAAATATTGAAATTTAAGATGATTGTTTCACCCTACTCTTTGCCTCTTTTGCCAGGAAGGTAGCTTCACGTGGTCCTGTGGGGATCCAGCACCAACTGTGGACTGTATTAAAGAGGCTTTGGTGGGCAGTTTCTCCACACAGCCTCCTCTGAGGACTGGGAGGAATAGGTTTGCACTTCCTCCCTTTGTGTTGCACATGTGGAGAGGCTGTACCTTGTAAGGGGCCTTTACAATCACCAGACTCCGTAATGTGGTCCTGTTCCCAACCGGACCATTTTGCATTACAGGGTCCCTTGAGAACCCTAGGCATGACCCCATTAACAGATGACAGGCTGTACAATCCTGATGGTGGCCTTGGAAACCTGTACTTACAGGCAGCATCTCCCCCTTGCCCCCCCCACCCCAGTGCCATCTCCCTCTCTCCCACCCAGATTCATCTCCCTCTCTCCCACAGCTCCATCTCCCTCCTCTCTCCCCCTCCCCAGCCCACCATGTCTCACCTCAGCTCTCTCTCTCGCAACCTCCCTTCCACCTAGCTTTATCTCCCTCTCTCCCACCTAGCTGTATCTCCATCTCATATTCCAAGCTTTATCTCCCCATCTGCCTATCCACCTAGTTACATCTCCCTCACACCCCTCAGGTCCATCTCCCTCCCTTTCCAGCTCCATCTTCCTCTCTACTCCCAGATTCGTCAACCTCTCTCCCACCCAGTTCCATCTCCCTCTGTTCCTCAGCTCCACGTCCCGCGACATCATCTCTCTCTCCCCCCTCATAACTTCAATTCTTTTTATCCACCCATCCTAGCTTGTTCCCCTCCCACAGCACAATGCATTGTTGTTTGGCCACATATCCTGGTGGTCAGTGCTAACTAAAGAGAGTTGCATCACTTTATCATTCCCTCCTGAAGAGAGCAGCTCCCACATGGTGTAATGGAGCCTTACTGAGGGAGGGTCTTAAAATGTAATTTCCTGCTCCATCCCTCAGTTGCGTCTTGATGTATTGCACAGTTTAATGTATAATCCTATGTTTAAAATAGTATTTCCACAAGGTAAACATTAGTAAAAAAGCATAATTTCAAATGTAACAGCAAAATTGGAAGTAGTTCGGGTACTTTGACCTTAAACTTGAAATTCACTTTGAATTTACATTGAATAATCACTTTCGTGAATAACTCCATGTCAGCTATCCTTTCTGTTCAGGTACTTTCAGGGTTACTTACTAAAGTGAGAATTCTAAGTGAATTTCAAATGTAAGATCAAAATATCTGAATTGTAAAAATTCTGTAAGTCAGCTATGCCTTCTGTTTGGCTACTCGGGACTTATATTTTAAATTCACTTGGAATTTTCAGTTTAATGAATAACCCTGTTAGTCTGCAAGATTATGGTCAGATCATGTATGATGGATATGGTCAACTGGAAAAAATAATATTTGCAAGAAAATTGTAGCTAATTGGAGTTAATAATTAGTCAAAAATCTTTGCAATTTTAACCTTGGACATTGCCAAGTTTTCAACAACAAAAAAGGAAAGAATGTAGGAAACCTGTAGGATAAACATGTTTCATTGCAATACAGTGACTTTAACAGGGCAAAAAATAATGCTCACAGTGTGAATGTGTAGTGAGCTGAATTAAAAATCTGTGTGTAGGCGACATTTTTAATTTGCCCACCCTTGTGCTTACTTTTGGGCAGGAATTAACCAAGTTGAGGTTGAGATGGAACCTCGATAGTCTGTTGCAGAGTGAGCTAGGTCCTTGGTGATCAGTTGGGGAAAGAATATTGGATACAGAGCACTTGAGGAGCTCACTCACAGTTTTGGCACTCTGTAAATAGCTCAGAACCCCAGTGGTGGTGCTCTGAATCATAGAGAAGCGCCACAGGACTGCAAGGGAGCTCTTAAAGAGGTGTGCACCTCATATTAGTAGAGACAACAAAGCTTCCTTAATGAAGTGAGAAGAAGGTCAAACAGGGAGATCACTGCCACAGGGGCAGGGCCCCATCACAACCAGAATCGGATATTCAGACGATACAGGGGCCCTCTTAATGGGCAATCCAACTCTGGGTACTTCTGAACGGATGTTACGAAACTGAAAAATTCTGTTTGCTAAAAAATGAAATGCATGGGTGTGACTGTGCTTGAGGGCCAGACTAGGATATAAGTACCTACCTTAATTCTAGCAAGCTTATGAATGTCTGCCAGACAATAAACCATTGTTATCTTATAGTTTTTTTGTTGTATCCCTTTGATAGACAACAACCCGTTACCATAACATAACTATACACTAAAACATTTTGTAAGTGTGACTGACAATTAAACCAGCTGTACAGCTTAGCTGTAATCTAGTTTATTTTCTGTTGATTTAAACAGGGTAATTACAAGAACTCCAGCCCTCCCAAATATCCGGTCTGGAACAATGCCTTGTTCAAATTTTAGAATGTGTCTAAATACCAAAAGTATTTCCAGTATTGTGCCATTAGTATAACATTATGAAATAAAACGAAAGAAATCCATTATTGTCAATCAAATGTATGTGGAATTGTTTGTAAATAGTGAGTGACAAAAACCTTTGTAAAATACTCGCAGAGTTATTCACTAAAAGAGAATTCCTGGAAATTCAAAGTTAATTTCAAAATTTTAGCTGAACTTTAAAATTTCTCCAATTCAATTCAATTTTGTCTTTTTGCCCTTAAATTTGGAAATCACTCTGAATTCCTGGCAGTTCATACTATAGTGCAGGGATAGGCAACCTTCTGCACTCCAGATGTTTTGGACTACATCCCCCATAATGTTCTAACACCCATAATGCTGGCAAAGCATCAAGGGAGATGTAGTCCAAAACATCTGTAGTGCCGAAGGTTGCCTATGCCTGCTATAGTGAATAACCTTGTCATTTATCCTCTATTTTTAATAAAATAAAGGGCAGGGCTTCAAGGGGGCCGAATACATTTCTAGATCTCTTGCACAATTATAATGAGTAAAAACGGGTATATACAGATGTTTGAAAAATACAGAAATAAAACAAGCATTGATCATGAATGCAAGAAAAATTATTTGAATAAGAAAAAGGAATTAATTACTTAGCAATGAAAGTTGAGAATTCCAGTGTTGATGTATTTTTCTGTATTTTGATTAATATGTTAATTTGTATTTATAGTTTTCTTTTTGTTTTTTTTATTTACTAGCCCCAAATGTATTTGTTTTTTTTCTAACATTGCTTTACTGATATGTTTATCTTTGAACTCCATTGACACACCAATCCAATAAGCTACAAATAGCACATGGGGTGAATGAATCAGTATGTTTTGTGGATAGTGTGTGCCATTTGAGGGATTAGATTTTAATTTTTTTGTGCAACTGATTTTGTGCAATTCTTATGACTTCATTAGTGGTTGCACTTTCTATAAATAGGCATGTCGCAATATTAAAGGAGAATATTATTTTGTATATTTTTACACATCCTGTAATGTGCTGTAGGTCAACCTATATAATAATGCACTGGGTGACTAATAAGGTGTGAGTTTTCTGAAATATACAGTTGCCTATTATTACTATTGTTTAGTGCAGATTTTGATTACATTATGTAAATACGATTCTCGAATATTTCACCTAAAGATTCTGTGTATTTTCTCTAGTTTTGTATCATCAATCAATTCTAGATGATTAATAACATTTAAAGGGCCTATCTTCAAAAATCTAATTTGAACCATTACACACTTTAAAAACTGTTTATATTTGCATTTTATTTTTACTGTTCGGCGGTTTGTTTTTAATAAAATAAAATAAAAACGGAATAAAATATTTCTAACTATCCCAGGTTTTTTGTTGGTACAGACAGCGTTTAGCTTTATCAGAGATATTTAGATCATTGTCATATTCCCACTGTACAGCGCTGCTGAATTTGTTGGAGCTTTTTAAATAATAATAATATTCTCTCTTTCCTGTACAGTAGCATTCTGGCAGATAATCAGGTCAACACAAAGCATATCCCAGATTTTGATAGAACACAGCTGTTCTATATTCTCTGCAGGTTTTTCTCCCCCTGTAAATGATGATTTAATAATACAAGTTTAAAATCACACACTGTCTGATCCTTTAAGCATTAAGTAGATGGATAAGTGACTAGATGGAAAGATTAAAAAAATATCAGGAATATTGCCCTAGGCAGCAATTTGTGTATAACCTTGGCTTAGATGGGGATTCTTTCCAATTCTCCAATTTTTGCAGAATTATTTTGTGAATTAACTCTAGGCTTCTCTTGTCTCTCATATTTAGTAAACATTAAAAGCGTTATTCAATGTGTGTAAATGTCCCGTATCAATGTGGCGTGTACTGTGCTACATGGAAGTGGAAATAAATGCTCAAGAAAAAAGGTGTAAAAATAAGTGAAGACATCATCGATGTAAAGTACCATCTATTAACCAGATTATAACAAGCACGTAAATCAAAATTAAAAAAATAAATAAATAACGGGGAAAAAATGCTGAATGAAAGCATATTGCTATTGGGTATGGGTTATGAGAGAGCGATGCCACCTCAGGTTATGGAGACTTTATAATAAACCACAAGATCAAAGGTCAAGTTATTTATAAATAGCTTGGGAACCACAAAATGGCATTATTATCCCCGCAAACGTTTTACCTTCACCGCTAATTAAACCCAGTCTTTGATTGCAGTAAGGGTTGATGTGTGGTGTTACTGTAGTGTAGGTGGTGATATATGCTGATAGTGTAGGGTATGTAGGCAGTGGCGTACACACAATCCATGGGGCCCCAGTACAAAACTGATCCCTGGGCCCCCCCATACCCTGACCCTCTCCCCCCTGACCATGCCCCCCCCGACACGCACATACAAATACATACACAGAGACACACTCCCCCGACACATACATACATACACACTCACAGATAGATACATACATACACACATGCAGACACATACATACAGAGACACAGACACACACACAGAGGCACACACATACAGAGACACACACACACATACATACACACATACAGAGACACAGACACACACATACATACACACATGCAGAGACACAGACACATACATCCACACACACATACATGCACACATGCAGACACATACATACAGAGACACACACAGACAGAGACACAGACACACACACAGAGGCACACACATACAGAGACACACACATACAGAAACACAGACACACACATACATACACACATGCAGAGACACAGACACATACATACACACACATACATACATACACACACACACACATACAGAGACACAGACATACATACAGACACACACACACACACACATACAGACACACACACACACATACAGAGATACAGACACACACATACATACACACACATACATACACAAAATGTTTCCTACCTTGTGTGACTTTCCCTGGGGGTTGGCTCAGCCTGATGGGAGTCAGAGTTCCCACTCTGACTCCCTCCTCCTGCCTGTTTCCTCCCGCGCGGGCTCTGTTAGCTGGGAGGAGTGACCGGGGAGTCACTTCCACCCAGTGGTGATGTAATCACAGGGGGCCCGGTCGTGCTGTTAAAGCGCCCAGCGCAAGCCAGGCCCCTTGATAATCCATCTCCATCGGGTGGCCCTGACAACATGGGCCACCCGATGGACCCCTTAACATGCGGCCCCGGCGGTTTGCTGCACGGACCCGGGCCCCAAAACGTGAAAGGTGGTACCCCTTTGAGGGGGTCCGCATGGCGGCCGGGCCCCCTGGAGTACCGTGCCGGTCGCAGCTGCGATCCCTGCGACCGTGGTATGTACGCCACTGTATGTAGGCGTTAATGTATATTGTAGTCTGTTAGGGTTATGCAGGGGTTAAAGAGAGGTCTTTTCTGTAATAGCAGCATTGGGACATACATGTCCCAGTGCTGGCTGAGTTCCAGTTCCAGATGGCGACCTTTTCAGAAATGTAGCAGGTACTGTGTTGAAGTGCAACCTCTACTAACCTCGGGCAGACAAGGCCTCAGACTACAGGAAGATGAACAGTACAATGTTGCCAATTCACAACGAGAAATAATTGTTTAAATAACATCAACATCCATGAGTATTTAATTCTAAAATATGTCCTACTCACTGAAATAAGAGACCATTAAGACCCTCTGTAGTCACGCACTTACTAAACACTACATTCAAAGCTCCCAAAATGTAATAGTTTTTATTAAAAACACCTCACTTGGGCAAAAATAATGGCGGTTTAGTTAAAGTATATGATCATGCATTGCATAAGCCTGCCACAACACCAATGTACCCCATTCTTAGCAGGTCCTAATGCCTGCTCTTATGAGATTATTCACCTTACTTAGGAAATGCTTCCTCCTCGGGCAAGGCTAAATAAGGCCTGGAATGAGGCACCTGTGACAGGGAGGGGTGAAAATCCATGGGAGTTGCCCTGGACTCCCAAATATATTAACATATGAAACGAAGAGGGCTGCACTCACAAGAGTTTACTTTGTAAAGGTACTTCTGGGGCCAATTCATACAACATACAAAAATCCATTGCACTAAACACCAGGGATAGGCAACCATCGGCACTCCAGATGTTGTGGACTACATCCCCCATAATGCTCTTACACCCATAATGCTGGCAAAGCATCATGGGAGGTGTAGTCCAAAACATCTGCAGTGCCGAAGGTTGCCTATGCCTGTTCTAAGCTCATAAAATGCAATCATTTTAAAAAATAAAAACACCTTAATTAGGTAAAAATAATGGAGAGTTAGATACATTGCATATATTGCATAAGCTTGCCACAATGGCATTGTACCCCATTGTACCCCATTTTTTGCATATATATGGCATACTGTGCTTTCTTTGGATTGTGTACCTTTCTGTCTTCCCATTTCCAAAAACCAAGCACCATGACATTCAAGACATTGAACTAGAACACAGAAGGGAGTGCTTTATTTGGCAAATACAATACACCTTGGGTGTGTTAGGTATGACTCAGGCATCTGCACAGTGAGATAATGTTCAAATAAAGTACTCCCTGCCCAATTTCTTTAGACTTTGACAGGACATGATAGGTTGCATTGGGATTATCATAATAGCTTTGCCCTGATATAGTCAAGGACACACACGGATAACTGTAAAACAATAAACTGGGGAACATTTTTGTATGTTCATAGCTGTGTATGCAGTTTAATAATGTGAGCATGTTTCTAAATAAAAACACAGTAACAATAAAAATAGTATATTTAAGGACCACTATAGTGCCAGGAAAATAAACTCGTTTTCCTGGCACTACACGCTCAGGGTCCCACTCCCGCCGGGCTGAAGGGGGAGGAAGGGGTTAAATTAAAAATACTCTCCTCCCTCTTCCGACGTCATCCGCCGAATGCGCATGCGTGGCAAGAGCCTTCAATCAGTCCATAGGAAAGTATTTCTCAATGATTTCTTATGGACGGCAGCGTCTTCTCACTGTGAAAATACAGTGAGAAGCGTGGAAGCGCCTCTAGCGGCTGTCAGTGAGACAGCCACTAGAGGCTGGATTAACCTAATGTAAACATAGCAGTTTCTCTGAAACTGCTATGTTTACAGCTGCAGGGTTAACCCTAGATGGACCTGGCACCCAAACCACTTCATTGAGCTGAAATGGTCTGGGTGCATATAGTGGTCCTTTAAGGACGTAAATATTGGCCTCTATGTCCTTTGAACTGTGCTAGCTCATTTAGTGAGGTTATATCATCATCAGTGATTTTTAGCTGGTTGACACTGATGTTCTATTTTGTTTGTTTGTTTGTTTGTTTGTTTGTTACAGAAAACTTGGGTAGAGATCCTATTAAACAATACCTCTTCATGTCGATTAACCTTCCTGCTCATCACTGATAAAGATCAATATGTTCTGGACTGAACAATCATAAATAAAAAAAAAACCTGCATTAACTTTAAGAGAAGGACCACCAATTTTTCCTGCCATGGTGGCCCCTGGACCCCCCAGAAACATAATACGGTTCCAGAATATTTTCTCAAAAATTACATGGTAGTTGTTTAGGGAAATACCTTTGGAACAGATAAACATTTGAGGCATTTCTGTACAAGACACCAAAAACAAGCTCTCACCACAATGAGAAAAAAAACAAAAGGTGTCTATTATAGGCATCAGCAATGAACAATATGAAAACTTTAAAAGTGCAAGGAAAGCAGCTGGTTCAACATCTGGCCATATACCACCATTGAACATGGCATCGAAGACTGCACTTCCAACCACGTTTCGAACTTTTGCATTTTGCACTTTGTATGTAATGGAAGTGACAATACAGCTCATCCATCGTCTTACTATACGTCAGACATATTGTCTGTTTTTTAGCATTATTTACCATAAATTAACCATATATTACACATTTTTTTTACAATGGTTTAGCTGTGTTATCATAGGATTTCCAATATTTATTACATGCATGCATTCAGCCTTCTCCTGAAAACAATTATAAAAAGACAGAATGGTCACAGACCACACATAAAATAAAATAAATAGGGCAGGTGCATGTTGGGAAATAATAGCATTTTAAGGCTATGAACATTCATTTATACTTCTAAAACATGGACATTTTGCAGTGTTAAATAGGAAATTAACAGTAGTTTAGGAAAAGGGGGTATGTCTTGGGTTAGGGATTAGCTTGTGGAACCTCTGTAAGGGTTATGTTTAGAAAAACATGTACCTTTTAAGTTTTTAGTAGTATATTAGAAAATGGTCCGACTATCATTTAGTTTTTTTTAATACTGTGTTTTTTCTTTATCTCAGACCTCACTTTGTCCTTTGACTAATTCAACTGCTTGCAATTGCTTTCTTTTACGTCTTAAAATGTTCTATGTTAAGCAACAGCCATTGTGAAGAGCACCTGTGCCTTTCTCTCCTGCCTTCCTCACCTTGTTACATTTTAGCTCATACTCACTGGGTAGATACTATTGAATCTTGAAAACAAATGTCAGGAAATGTTAGTGTCCTTCTGTTCCAATTCACAAATAAGATAAACAAAAGATAAAATGTATCTAACTCTGGTTATGACATATTTATGATGTATGTCACCTCTTTACCAAAACGTAATCACCAAATCCAAAGAAAGTGAAAATGATGTATTTTTAGAAATAAGAAGCATTACTTTATAGGATCCTGAAAGATTTATGTTTGAAACAGTTATAAAAATTAATAAATAAATAAAATAAAATAAATGAATCTCAACGCAGATGGCACGTGCAGAAAACTGTTAACAAAACAGTTTTTGCTTGTTTCTTTGTTCTGAGAAATACACCACTGTTCAATGCTTTTGGCTTATCTCAGTTTTATTTTAAAAATTAAAATAAGTATTCTGAAAATAGCAAAAACTGAGCGTATCCTTCCTGGTTAAACAGATGATAATAATATTATTGTTTTTATTATCTTTATGCTCTTGCAAGGGGATGCAGCCCAACATACAAAGTACTGCATCCTATTATTGAGTAATGCAATGTCTGCAATAGCTTATTACAATAATTAGTAGGCAGACGTAGCACGTGGATTTCAAGTGCTATCTTCCAGGGAGTTTTCACTGAATATATTGGAACATCCAATTATACTGACAAGAACCATAATACATAACCAGGCGTGTGTCTGCTGAACTGCCCTGTGCTGAAAGTGACCACTTTAAAACACCCAGGAAGTGACTGGAACAAGCAGTGTTCAACACCTTTCCTCTGTGTGCTTCCTTTTTACAATGAGCACTTATGTTTTAACATTCTGCTCATCATGTACCCACCTGACAGCAGTTCCGATGACTGTTATACACCTGATATCTTTTTTTGTGCAGTCAAAATGGAAATGTTTGACCTCAATGTGCCATCAACTAGCTCTATTTGACAATGTCCAACAGCAAACCTATGAAAAAAAATTAAATAAAGTAAAACCAATCCATTTACATGCTAGCTAGGAAGGGGCTTCCATACATTAATTTTGTTAAGTAAGATTATATGTTGCAAATTATCATTAGAACTATTTACCCAAGCTGATGCTATAATGTAATGTATAAAATTATTGCTTATTTTGTACAGATTTATAGCATTTCTGAGGGATAATAATATATTATAGAGAGAATAATGTATAATAACACGTGAAATTAATAAATCGTAACATCTTTTTTATTGGACTAACAGAATGTTGAAATTACAAGTTTTCATAGAAACCTCCCTTTCTCAGGTTTAAATGCGTTAGACTTGAGAAAGGGAGGTTCTACCGAAAACGTGTGATTACAAAATTCTGTTAGTCTAATAAAAAACGTATTAAGATTTCATGTGTTATTTCACATTTGCATCACTAGACTAATACAGCTACAGTCTCTATTCCAACTATATATATATATATATATATATATATACATACGCACTTAGGTGTACTTTGTTTTTCACACGTGGCTTCAAATCTTTCAAGTTGTGCAGAGGTGGAGACTCCATGGATCAGATTTGTTATTCCAACACATCCCACAGATGTTCAATTGAACTGAGATTCCTGAACAATTTTTGCATTGTGGCAAGGTGCATTATCCTGCTGAAAGAGGCCACTACCTTCAGGAAACACCATTGCCATTAAGGGGGTGTAAGCTCTAGGTAGGTGGTTCGTGTCAAGGTACCATCTACATAAATGCAAGGACCTAAGTTTTCCCAGCTGAATATTGCCCTTAGTATAACACTGCCTCCGCCAAACTTCCGTCTTCCCCAGGTAAACGACACATGCACCCGGTCACCAACAAAAAACAACATGATTCATCGGACCAGGCAACCTTCTTCCAGTGGTCTAGTTGAGTGATAGGCTGACAGTGGAAGCCTAATCCTTCCTCTTTAGTCCAAGCAGCACCAAGGGGGTGCTGCTGGGACTCTTGTTTAGCATTAAGACATTAAAACCAGTTTAACACTGAATGCAAATATGGTACCAGGTGACTCCAGGAACTATAACTGCTTCAGTGAGATGAAGCAGTTACAATGCCAACTATATCTTTTTAACTCAATAAGAGTTGGTCTTCCTCGGTGATCATTGGTTTCTTCAGATATAGCTAATTTAGAAAATGCATATAGTAAATGTAATGCACAGCAATCAGAATCCAAACATACAGAGGGATAAAGAACTACATATACTTGGAGCTCTAAGTTCCAAGAATGTATAAAAAGAATCCCATTGCCGTATTCCCTATAAAAAAAAAAATAAGGGCGTGGCTGGGTGGTCCGAGAAGATGGCAGCCTAAAACTTGAGCTCCCCGCTGGCTCAACACCTAACCTCACCAAACCCGCATTCCGACCACAACTATGGGGAAGACCCACCGAGCAACACACGCACAACGGCCCACAGACAACCCTAAGGGGACCCCGATCCCCTCCATGAAGCACTACCTGGTGTCACAGGCAGACCTAGACTATCAGGCCTCCAATGACTCCACGGCCTCGGGCCTATCGATCCCGCCATCACCGAGGGGGGAGCTAACCCACACGGAAGGCGGAATAAAGACATGGAGTATACGCCCAACTTAGTCTCCCTACTGAAAGATCTGCCAACTAAAGCGGACTTTGAAAGCAGCTAATGCCAATTTACGCACCTCTATCACCACCAAACTCCACGCGCTGCGGGAGGATATACAAGGCCTCAGTCAGAAAATAGCACAGCTGGAAGCAGACTGCGACCACATGTCAGTGGCGCAGACGGCGAACACGGACAGACTACAGCATCATACCACAATACTGCAACAAATGGCATTGCACGTCGAAGACTTGGATAATAGGGGCAGGCGACAAAATATACGCGTCCGGGGACTCCCCGAAGAGCTAGATTAAACAACACCAATCCAGACCACAGTGCTGGAGCTATTTAATAAGCTACTAACCAGACCGCCCCAAACGCACATAGGCTTCGTCCGAGCACATAGAGCATTGAGACCTCAGGGGCCCCCGGTGGGACCCCCTAGAGACGTTATTTGCTGCTTAGAGAGTTATCCATTGAAGGAGGAGATCCTCCGCAGGGCCCGGTGAACAGGGGAGATGCTCCTGGGAAGTACTGAAATTCAACTATTCCCAGATCTATCTCCAGCCACCCTAGCATACCGGAGAGCAATGAGACCTCTCACCAGACAACTACAAATGGCAAACATTAGATACCGGTGGTGCTTCCCCACGGGCATACAAATTGCGACACCCAAAGGCCCCTTTATGATATCCAGCGAAGAAGAGATGGCGAATCCAAAGAGAACTCCACCTGGCACCGGAGAAACTAACGTGGCCGAACCCACTCACCTTTTATGCCGCTAGCCCCAGGCCACAAGGAACAGGCCCCATACCTCAAAGACTTCGGAACCTACGTACACAGACGATACGGCCCGCGGGGACGCCTAATTAACTGCTACAGACGCTCCGCTCTCGTGGCCGACCCCGTGGGAGGATAACCACCCTGTTGATTCCTGCTGCAAATAGATCACCTCTTCCACGCACACACGCTGGGACATGACAAACCGCCCCAAAGAACAAACCCCACAAAGGGAGAGACACTGAGACGCCGGCAATCATGCCAACTGCCTCACATGCAAGGGGTACAACAACAATAGTGAGAAAGGGACTTACACCCCGGAGACCAGGGACAGAATGCTCCACCGCTCACCCGCACAGCAAGTACAAAGGGGGGGAGGGGGGAAGGAAGAGATTACTGTAAGTATTACTGCTGTGGAGCTCTGTGTTATACACTCAGAAACACTCTTAGTGAAGAGGAACATTAGGACAGAAAAGAGTTACAGATGGATTTGGGCCCAAAATAGGGATTTTCCCTCCTAAATATGGACTGTTGGGAGGTAAAAATTTAGCTTTTATTCTACATAATTCTGGAAATGTCAATGCTTTTTGCAAAGTATAGGAACTTGGACTTTGATTAAATACTAAGGGGCTTATGAAACACTGAATTGTTGTGATTCGTAAACTGAAGTGTAAAATACAGACAGAAATTGCTGATCTGGAAAAATATCCAACTTGATTATTGCCAGATTATTGCCAGAGCTTGGCTATTTTAGGCCTTATTTTGCATTTCAGTTTTAAATTCATGACTGTTGACTCCTTTGACCACCAAATCCCGTTACCTTTCCATTCCCAATAAGTAACGCAATACCATGTTAAGTGGGTAAGGGCAACGGCAGCACAAACCAGCACAAACAAATACTGTTTTACTGGGCTTTACCCAGCAGACAGGTACACTTTAAACTTCTTCCAGAGCCTCTTCATCTTGTCCTTCGTCATCAACCAAATTCAGGCTGCGACTCCGCAAGCCCGTCCGGGCTTTATTTATTAACCAAACTTGCTGGTGCAGGAAACCTGCAGCTGTGACAAAATTAAAAATCGAAGAAAACACAACACAAAACAGCAATTCCAGAACAGAATTGGGGAGGGTGGGTGGGGAAAGACACTGCCAGGCTCCCTCAGCATTGTTCACCAGTAGTCTGGTAATTTTCTCAGAATCCCCTGCTTCCAGCTGTAAAATCAACTGTATCCATTTGGTTACTATGCCAACCCATCAGGGCAGCAGTCATGCTCCCCACACCCTATTCGCTCCAGAGGTTGGCCTTTACCCCTTTAATGCATAAACCCTTTCCCCCCAATGGCGTAGCTAGTGCTTTTGCCGCCCTGGGGTTGCCCCTGAGTTTGCCTCCCATATCTTGACCCATGGCTACACATCCGTGGCTACACCAGACATACCTCTTTTAAGTACTCAACGCCTCTGGCCCAACACAGTTTACAACTTTTAAAGCTTTTTTAAGAAATACATCAAATGTCGTCCCCACAAAAGTGCCGCCTGTGACCGCAACCCAACCCCTCCCCCCCCCCCGGATATGCCACTGCTGCCCCCACACATAATTTGGACAATACTGATATAGGCTACTATTATAACTGAGAGCTCTGGGAGCTGTCTTATAACTGCAGTATTACTTTGTGTTGTGGTACTGCAGAATCAATTCTTATTTATACCAAAATAGAAAAGCTACAAACTCATTTTGTGAACTAGAGATTCATTTTACCAACTTAGTCCTAAACTTTCCAAACAGTTTTTTAAGTCTGACAACTCTCTGCTTAGTGAATACACCCCTTAAAAACGGTCTGTGCCAAAAATAACTTATCTAAGCCCTCCATTTAATCGCATTCTGATTTGTTATTCACAGACACAACCAGCTATGACTTTAAATGAGGCACTTAGACGAGTTGAGAGATCAGTTAATTCCTCCCTATAATTCAGCATCTATCAATTATGGTTAGTACATTGTGGGAGAGGAAATGGAGGATTAGACTAGGTGTATATACGAGCAGACCTGGCAACTTTTATTATCACTATAAACAAGTTTATATAATTACATTCTTGAACACCAGAAATAAACAATTCCCAGTGGCGTTACCAATGGCGTTATTTTAATTAGCACAATACTCTCCTGATTATTAATAACTGGCCATCTTTTAACATGCAGTTTATTGTGTATAATTGCAGCCTCATTTGGAACAAATCTTGCAAAACACCAATTTCACGGACGAGTAAAGTAACTGGATTATTGTTTGCAAATAAAATTATTGTTCTTCCATACTTTGCAATCTCCATGAGAAATGTCACCATGATTACGTAAGTATATTATTTATGTCTTGTCCAGAATACTCGGAAAAAGCATGCAGGCCCTTCAAGGCATTCAAAGCAGGGTTAAATAGTTTAAATCCGAGATTCAATTTGAGATCTGGATTTATTCATGATGTTTTCCATCAGTATTTGCATCCCAGCTTCGAAGAACGACTACAACATGCACACATGTACTACCCTTCTTTGCTCCACAGGAAGGGAGGGGCGGGCAAAACTTTATTCATATGACTGTTAGTAACATTTTTGAGCGTATTCTTAAATAATATCTCAACACAATATAGCAGCTCTGTGTGTTGCATTTCTGTCGTGAGCAAAATGCACCAATTTTTCATAGAAAATGAATGCATATTGTGAGGAAAAACTTCAGAAGTGCCACATGCAAACAAAATATAGATTTATCACAGTGAAAAGAGCAAACCTGTATTCCTTATGCTACTGTGTCCTTGTCCCTAATTTTGATTCAGGGTTCGACCTATTGCTGTAAAAAAAAGGCTGTTATTTTCCTTTTTTCCAGAACCGAGACTCCCTCGACGGTGCCTTCTGATCCACCTCCCGCAACAACATCAAGGAGGGATTGCTGGGCCTATCTAAAACTCCTCATAGAGGAGCATGAGAGACCTGATGCGCATGCGCAGAGAGTACTGCCTGCATCCTATTAAATGCGTGTCACAGGAAAGCATTGAATTCAATGCTTTCCCATGAGCCGCATTTCATAACGTTCAACGGCCTCCTTTAATTGTCTGTCAGTATGAGTCAGTGCTGGCTAAATGGGGAACTAAAACCTTTTTTTTTAAATTTAATTTAGGGAGGATGGCCTGAGTTGAGACAGTAGAAGAACACTATAGCGTTAGGAATACATGTTTGTATTTATAACATTATAATGATCCTTTAAAGCATGGATATTGTGTGTGCAATGCGTGGTGCCTGAAAATAAATTTTAAACGTACAGCTCTGTGGGTACTTTTTCTTGCAAATCTAGATACTGAGCATTCACAGAAAGAAAATATACCCAAAACACAGATGACTTGGAAAATCACTCATAGATCTATATAAAAACTCCAAGGCAATTTTGAAAGGAACTCAAAAATCCATCCAAATAGTTAAAGGAACTATATAGATTCAGGAATATAAACAGGTGCAGCATAACCCAGGAAGCACCTGTAGTGGCCGTCTGAGTGACGGTCAGTAGATGTGTTACTAGGCAGCAATGTACACATTGCCTTTTTCTGAAACGGCAGTGTTTACATGAAAATGCCTGCGGGGACTTACTGTTGACACCGGAATAAATACATTAAGCTGACTATAGCATCCCTTTAACGCTAAGGGCTGACTGATATCACCAACCCTAATATCACACAATAAATGGAAAACTGACTTGGTTATTCATTCAATAAAGTCGGAATTTAAAATTAATTTCAAATTTAAGGTAATAAAGTCAGCTATGCTTTAAATTTTGCTACTTTGACCTTAACTTTGAAATTTACTTAGAATTAATTTTGGATTCTCAGTTTACGGAATAATAAATATTATTATTTTATTTTGAAATGTTAATTTTGAATACAACTGAAACTTTTTTGAGTGCATAAAATGCCTTTAATAAGCTCATTCAACATCATGATTTCCTTGTAAATTCTAAACATGTCATGGCAGCACAGACTATGGGCAATTCATCCCACTCATCGCAGAAAGGACAGGAAGCATACCGGTAACTAATATTAGTATAACTATGACTTCCCACTCAGATTCTTTTATTTTTTTTATTTTTTTAAGAAGCAGTTTTATTTGGTCTGCCTGAGGAGGTCTTGACTGTATTTTATGTTTACCATGTTTACCAAATGCTGAAGAGTCTCTGGCCAGGGAAACTTCCCTTTAGAGGCTGTGGGTTTATGTGCAATCTCTTTTTAAAGAGAACACAATTGTATGACAAGCAAATTTTTTTTGTCCTCATATTTGTCCTTGTTTTTATTCTCTTGAAATTCAACTTCAGTTTTACATTTAAAAAAAATGGGAAGGGACTACATTTTCATATGGGAAAAATGATGTTTGGATATGGGCAAAGTTCTATTTCAGTTGCTAAGCTTATTTGCCCGCAATCCTTAATTTAGAATCAAACTGCAAACATCATAGACAGAGCAGAACAAAATGACAGCACCCAGGTATTGAGTTCTGGCGTAAAGAAGAAAAGATAATAAATATAAATAAATGCAAAAGACAATGTAAGGAGTATAATTATCAAGATACAACGGTCATAAGAAAAAGAAAACTGAAAGAAAAAATACTGTGCCGCTTTATAGTCAGTCCTTAAAAAAAATATCTGATCAATTTAAATTTTGACATTTTAAAGTGTTTGTCCCACTGAACATTATTGATGTATGTGGGTTTTTGAAAAGCATGTAGAAGTGTATATAATATTGGTTTACCTCTGCTAACTGCAATTGGTAATTATCCAGCCACTTTGAATTGTGACAGCTCACATTGTGTTGTGTTAGGGTTCATTTGGAATTTCGGTGAAAGAAGCTTTGCTTGGAGAACAGGACAATGTTCACATTTACAAAAGTTTATGGTAAAATGCATCTCATTATTCATATACAAGATCTGTGGAGGAAGTCCAGAATTTGCAGGAAATTCAATGCATCCCATTTTCAGATACTAAAGCAGATCTAAATAAGGTATCAAAGGTATCAAAGGTATCTTTGGTAGTTTAATTTGTCAGGAGTTGTTAAAGAGAAACGGGAAAAATGAGAGACCTATGTAGAATATTGCATTTTCTACAGTCAGGTCCATTAATATTGGGACATCGACACAATTCTAATCTTTTTGGCTCTATACACCAACACAATGGGTTTGAAATGAAACAAACAAGATGTGCTTTAACTGCAGACTTTCAGATTTAATTTGAGGGTATTTACATCCAAATCAGGTGAACGGTGTAGGAATTACAACAGTTTGTATATGTGCCTCCCACTTTTTAAGGGACCAAAAGTAATGGGACGGATTAACAGTCATAAATCAAACTTTCACTTTTTAATACATGGTTGCAAATCCTTTGCAGACAATTACAGGCTGAAGTCTGGAACGCATAGACATCACCAGACGCTGGGTTTCATCCCTGGTGATGCTCTGCCAGGCCTCTACTGCAACTGTCTTCAGTTCCTGCTTGTTCTTGGGGCATTTTCCCTTCAGTTTTGTCTTCATCAAGTGAAATGCATGCTCAATCGGATTCAGGTCAGGTGATTGACTTGGCCATTGCATAACATTCCACTTCTTTACCTTAAAAAACTCTTTGGTTGCTTTTGCAGTATGCTTCGGGTCATTGTCCATCTGCACTGTGAAG
Organism: Pelobates cultripes; assembly: GCA_933207985.1. NCBI lineage: Eukaryota > Metazoa > Chordata > Amphibia > Anura > Pelobatidae > Pelobates > Pelobates cultripes. The sequence continues at coordinate 92,118,904 of OW240921.1, read as the reverse complement.
CGCCGTCCAATGAGTTCTAAAGCATTTGGCTGAACATGAACAGATAATATTGCCCGAAACACTTCAGAATTCATCATGCTGCTTTTGGCAGCAGTCACATCATCAATAAATACAAGAGAACCAGTTCCATTGGCAGCCATACATGCCCACGCCATGACACTACCACCACCATGCTTCACTGATGAGGTGGTATGCTTTGGATCATGAGCAGTTCCTTTCCTTCTCCATACTCTTCTCTTCACATCACTCTGGTACAAGTTGATTTTGGTCTTATCTGTCCATAGGATGTTGTTCCAGAACTGTGAAGGCTTTTTTAGATGTTGTTTGGCAAACTCTAATCTGGCCTTCCTGTTTTTGAGGCTCACCAATGGTTTACATCTTGTGGTGAACCCTCTGTATTCACTCTGGTGAAGTCTTTTCTTGATTGTTGACTTTGACACACATACACCAACCTCCTGGAGAGTGTTCTTGATCTGGCCAACTGTTGTGAAGGGTGTTTTCTTCACCAGGGAAAGAATTCTTCGGTCATCCACCACAGTTGTTTTCCGTGGTCTTCCGGGTCTTTTGGTGTTGCTGAGCTCACAGATGCGTTCTTTCTTTTTAAGGATGTTCCAAACAGTTGATTTGGCCACACATAATGTTTTTGCTATCTCTCTGATGGGTTTGTTTTGTTTTTGCAGCCTAATGATGGCTTGCTTCAATGATAGTGACAGCTCTTTGGATCTCATATTGAGAGTTGACAGCAACAGATTCCAAATGCAAATAGCACATTTGAAATTAACTCTGGACCTTTTATCTGCTCCTTGTAAATGGGATAATGAGGGAATAACACACACCTGGCCATGGAGCAGCTGAGCAGCCAATTGTCCCATTACTTTTGGTCCCTTGAAAAGTGGGAGGCACTTATACAAACTGTTGTAATTCCTACACCGTTCACCTGATTTGGATGTAAATACCCTCAAATTAAAGCTGAAAGTCTGCAGTTAAAGCACATCTTGTTCATTTCATTTCAAATCCATTGTGGTGGTGTATAGCGCCAAAAAGATTCGAATTGTGTCGATGTCCCAATATGTATGGACCTGACTGTATATGGATGTGTGGATTGACATAAGTAACAGATGGTCTAAGTCACATGGCTTCTTTGTATGAGAACTCTGGAATGTGGATTGGTGGTCTTGTCCTTATATGGCTAGAGTTATACTCGGTGGGCCGCGGTGGCCATGGGCCGAGGCCGGCAGGGGAGGTCCCAGTATCTCCCCTGCCGGTCTATGCAGGGCCGGCACTCTCCTAGCGCCGACCCCGCTGTTTGCCACGACGGGCCCGTGGGGAGATCAAAGATCTCCCTCACCGGCCCAAATGCGGCCGCCGGCGGGGAGAGAGGGAAGGAGACAGCCGCCAGGAGAGGAGGACCCGGCGGAGCTCTAACTTGCAGCACTCTCACACACAGCACTCTCACACCCATCACACACAGCACTCTCACACCCATTATACACACATGGCACTCTCACACACACCGCACCCCTCACACACACACATACTGCACCCCTCACATACACACAGAACCCCCCCAACACACTGCACCACATACATACACAATACTTCCAAATATATATATATATATATATATATATATATATATACACATACACACACACACACACTACACTCTTAACATACACACTCTGGATCCCCTATACACACACTAGATTCCTTGTAAGCAAAGACATACTACACCCCTAAACACACATTACATCACCTATACACACACACACACACACTATAGCCTGTATGCACACACTTGCTATATCCCCAATACACACATTCTCTGCAGCCCATAGCCACATATGCATCACATTACACCACAAACACAACACGATTAAAACCAACCTTATTACACAATACCACACCACTACCAGCTCACTCTACACACACGCAATACCACAAGCAGGCTCTAAACACATGCACAATACTCTTTCCTGGCCCTTTTGTCTCCTGGTTTATAGAGACACCAGAGACAAGTTGCAATAAAAAACAGCGCAAGCATGTTATTAAATTTGCTTGCACTGTGCAGAACAAATACAGGACTTTTTTCTCATGCTAGAGCTCTTTAGCAGAGCTCTGCGCATGGTCTGCCCTGGAAGAGCATTGAACCAACATGCTCACTTTGAGAGGAGGCGTGTTTGTGGGCCGCTGTGTTAAAAAAATGCCCGGGCCGAATTTTTCTCCCAGTCCGGCCCTGAGTATGGGCACATCTATTTAGTAACTGAACAAAGGGACACGAGGTCTCTCTCTGTCTCTCTCTCGATGTAATAATGTAACTCTCCCTTCAGAAGTCCAGCAATTACCATCTGTTGTTGAACATCCATGATCATGTAACATCCTTTGTTGTTTTATTATGTATCAGTAACTAAGAATAAACCGTAAGAAACCATAAGTCAGATTGCGTATTAGTACTTTTCATTAATATAGATGTATATTAATGTGGCGTGCCTTTGACCCAAGACTATATATACAAAAGACGTATATATATCAATCAACTGGAGAAATCACAGAAATTAAGAAGAAGCAGAAGGTATTACAAGCTAAATATATTTTTCCCAAGGCACCACCACGTAGTGAGCCATGAGGTGAAACTAGGACTGGATGTGTGAATTTGGGAAGTTTGAATTTATGATATGTTAAAAATTAATTAAATATTGTGACTTTATGTAATAGAAGACTGTAAAAACAGAGTGATGTGGTTTTATTTGCTGGATTTATAAATATGTACATCTGTAGCTTGCCGAACACTGAAAAATAGAAAAAAAAAAATATAGATCACTTCTCAAACAGCTCTGTGTCATTTGGCTAAGATCTTATATACAAGGATTGCGTCATACAGAATTCTAATGAAGTTCTTTAATACTTGCAATGTATCCATCAACAAATCCCAAGATCAGTTTTAAAATATGGTTAATAAGGCAACAGATAAAGTCTGCATATAAGGGAAAATAAACTCATAGAGGTTTTAAATACCTTACAGGAACCACTGGACACCACGGTGTTGGGGCTTATTAAATGGATCTTGAAAGTGCTCCCACTACTTTTCTCTAACCTAAGGCACCAAGGTGTGTTTTAAAGTGAAGCAGATATCATTGGGGTGCCCTGCACTGAACCCCAATAGCCCTCAAAAATAATGACTCTTTTCTAATCACTCACTGATTGACATGATGTATAATAATGTATGGTGTAAAAGGAAAGCAAAAGGAATACGTAAACATTAATCAATTCTAATGATATGGAGTAGCCTGTGTTACACTTTTTAAATTTTGCTTATTGTTGTTTTCAATACATGAGTCAGCTGAGCTAATTCTGCTTAGCCTAAATTAGAAAAGAGCAGTGCTTTGCTAAAATTCGTTTGTTATACCCTTTATACCCCTTCCTACCAACCGCGTTTATAGCTTTAAACATTTTAACCTTTAACATATGTCTGTGAGTTATTACTAGTGAAAATTTGAAAAATTAATACTGAACAGCCATCGTGGCAAAAAAAAAAAAAAAAATGGTATTTCATCCATTGTTCTAAGTGTCCCATATTTCAAATAAGCTAGTAGGGAAGGGGTTAATCTTTCATATTTATTATAATGAATTAATATTTTATGGAATCAGGTTTTACGTATTACTACGGCATCATAAATACTCAGTACACTTCTGCGTTAGCCCCTAAAACAGACTACCATGTGTTTACTATTTACCCATAAAAGGTAATGAATTCTCTCATTTTTTTATTCTGTGTCTGATGCTGTACAGTCTTACTTGGTATGGTTTTAGAATTAACATTATGTCACAGCAAATGTGCTGATGCATTCTATCATAAGCAATCTGTTCTGTAAAAACAATCCACTTTTTTTTCTGCTATTTTGAGTTTATTCCATCATGTTCATCATTTTACTATATAAAGCGCTTGTTTGGAGATGATGTTAATTTCAGAAACATGAAGCTCATGCCTAAATCGTATCCAAACATTCCCAGACTGAAATTCAGTAGAATTGTTTCCTTTCTTGTTTGCTGTAATAGAAGAGCATGTAACAGGGCCCAGAGACTGCGGAGTTGGGTCTTAAATGCATTGTATGTAAATGTGTTTTAATAAAACCAGATCCTACACACACAAAACTTTCTGTTTCACTATTAGTAGGTGTTAGAATAAGACATTGTGTAAGAGTTCACAAGAACAATGACTTTAAAATGAAAAAAACTTTAAAAACTAGTTTTGCTAGGGGTTATGTGAGTCAGAAATTAAGGTAAAGTTAGCGTTACAAGAGTTAGGATAAATATTTAAAGGGACACCGTAGGCACCCAGACCACTTCAGCTAATTGAAGTGGTCTGGGTGCTGTGTCCCTATTGGAACATCGGCACTGGATTCAGGTAAGTGGCTGAAGGGGTTTTAACCCCTTCAGCCATGCGGGAGGCGGGCGTGTGGGAGCGGGGGACCTATTAAACCTATAGTGCCAGGAAACGACTGTTTTCCTGGCACTATAGGATCCCTTTAAGGTTACATAGCCTGCACTCATAATCCTGGGATATTTGATATTTACATTGGATGCAATACTATGCCAAGACAGCCTTGACTTTGATATTACATAAATATTGATATTTGGTATTTGATATTACTTTCCAACTGTCCGAGAAGGAGGAAAAGCCTCCAGTCAGTGTAGAGTGCGCACCTCAACTGACACATTGTGCAGAGCATTCTCAGAGTACTGAGCCAATAATCGGTGGGCCAATGCCTTTACTGGAAAAAGTTGCCCCCCATTGCTGGCCCCTACTGGCCAATATACCTGTCCTTTAGATCCATATCTCTTATTGTTGGGAGGTATGTGTAAGTGAAAACTAATTTTTTATTTTTGTTTGTTTTTAAGCTCAACTACTGTCCACTTTTTCATTCTCTGTTAGAGTGTGCTGTTACCTTCAGAACAAGTAGTGATTTGTTACCTAGGCTTTTAAGATTGTGAGACGTTGATATTTTCTGGAGATAATAATGGTGGTTCAAGCAGGGAAGACGTTGAATCTGGACCCAAGTTTGACGCTAGAAGAGACACTGCTGATCTCTCTTCAGCAATTTATAAGCTCTAATGTCTAAAACGCTAATGTGTTTGTAAATGCAATTCAAAGTACATTAATATGTTACTGTAAAGGTTTTATAGTATGTATGTTTATTATATAGATTTTAAGCGCAATTAAAGAATAATTTTATAGGATACAACTATTTATGTTTATGCTTATGTTTTTAAATATATCATAGTGAAGTGTCATATGAATGCTATTTCCACAACTATTTATTATTTATGTATAGAAACTTCAAATCCACATCCTACCGTTATTTGCTCACTTTTACAAATGATCTTTGTTGCACCTTCTGGCTGTCAATCAAACTTGTTATTTCCTTGTTGTTTAGCTCAGACAGGCAGTTGATTGCACAGAGCACCTGATTTGCCAAGACATCTCATTGAGCTGCAATGGGAAGTCTGTGATTGGACAGCCACAAAAAATCTAAGTGGGGAAGGAGGGGAGGTCTTATAAAAGCTGCAGACAGGAAATATGCAGTTTTTGCAAGTTGTTTTTTTAGATATACCACATTGAAAACAATATACCCTTAATGAAACCATGCATGTTTTAATTTAGGGGATATTTATTAAATAGTGAATTACCCTTTAGGTATTACATTTTAACCTAAATGCCATAAATTTTACACTCAAAGCATTGCAATGTAAAGTCAAGATATAAAACACGTACGAATAAATACAAAATGTTTAGCCTCTCATGAAATGAATTATTCCCCATCTGCTATTTAAGCAAGTAATTGTACTTGTGTGCTGTATGCTGTAATTAATTTCAACTATATCTGAAAACTTCTATTTGCTGTTTTAGACATATCTATATCTTAGAGGAACGACTGCTGATAAATATAGTTCTAAAATAAAATTCGACTTGATAACCTGCTTTCACTCTGCACTTACCATGTTTTGGGGGTGGAACTAAAAGTAGGTATCATGCCCCTTTAAGGCTATGTGTCAAGTTAATTACACCATAATAAATAGCTGGCTCATCATAGATAGTGTATTGTGTGAATGTCCTCAGAGATAGAACTGACCTACATTTGCCTGACCTACAAAAATGTACTGCAAAGACATCTGAATACATCTGCTATCACAACAATATTTTGTTTAATTTTAGTATGCATCTACCGCTGTTGGGGTTCATTTACTTAACAGGGAATTGGAGGGAGTTGTTGACAAAGAATATGTCCAGTGAGGCCAAATTCTAAATAAAAAAGCAACTGTGCTGTATTTAAAGGACCACTATAGGCAACCAGACCACTTCAGCTTAATAAAGTAGTCTGGGTGCCAGGTCCAGCTAGGATTAACCCTTTTTTCTATAAACATAGCAGTTTCAGAAAAACTGCTATGTTTACATATGGGTTAATCCAGCCTCGAGTGGATGTCTCATTGACAGCCGCTAGAGGTGCTTCCACGCTTCTCACTGTGATTTTCACAGTGAGAAGACGCCAGCGTCCATAGGAAAGCATTGCATTCAGCCGAAAAGGAGGAGAGTTCCCTGCCCGGCGCTGGAGAAAGAGGTAAGTTTAACCCCTTCCACCCCCTAGAGCCCAGCATTAGGGGGACCCTGAGGGTCAGGAAAACGTGTATGTTTTCCTGGCACTATAGTGGTCCTTTAAGTGTTTTGTTTGTGTTCCAAACTCTGCTAGTTTGTCATAGATTTTGTAAGTATGATAAGAACCACGACACATTAAAAAGTTTAAAAAACAAAATAAAGTTAACGGCGCACTATCCCACATCCCTATGCACATGTAAATAACTGGAGGGTTTTTAGTATCACTTCAATGGTCATTATAGTGTAAGCTCACCTGCCACGTCAAGGTAAAACCTCTTACATGAAACCTACACTAACAATTCACCTTGCTGCTTTCAGATAAAAGGTAAAATGAGACAGAGAGGGGTATTGTCTAAACCACAACACACTTATTAACCCTTAATAGGGTATACATGGGGTAGGCGGCAGCATTTTAACATGACTGTGTAATACAAAGTCAAATACAAAAACAGGAAATTAAGCATTGCGCTCAAACTCCTAATATTCGTGGGTGCCACAATGACTGTAGTACACATTAGCCCCAAAACACAGAATAAAAAAATGAAAAATCTTTAAAGACCATTGGAGTGATACTAAAAAAAAATCCAGTTATTTAAATATCCATAGGGATTTGGGATAGTGTGCAGGTAACTTTTTTTGGTTATTATTCTATTTTTCGGGGTTGACCTTCTTCCGGTCTCTCCCCTTCTGGAGTTGAGAGCCAGAAGCATGAAGCAAGGCCCGGTAGACCACAGGTAATAAGTCAAACCATTACAATCAGTATGACTGCTGACATGGGGGAATCTGGCACCAGAACACTCCTACCTTTCATTTTATACAAACTTGCATTTGAGAATACGATAAACTCTTAAGAGTTGAAGAAAGTTGATAATTGCACAATCCAATATAGAAACATGGAATGTGACGGCAGATAAGAACCATACAGCCCATCTAGTCTGTCCAATTTTCTAAATGATTTCAAATTCCACCTCAGACTAGCCAGAGTTTATTATCAACAGATCTGCTGTTTGAGTGTTACTCCCATTACACCCAGCTGGTTTACAGTGATGCAAGTTTTGGTCCAAAAACAGCAGTAGTTCAGCCTTGAATAGAATTGATCCACTGACATCAATGGTCAGTAATTATCTGCAGGAGTCCACATTCAAATTCATGCTGTTATGTTTTTGTTTTGCCAGTCATATCATTTGTGGAAAAGCTGACAGATCCTGAGACATCAATTTGAACTCCCTGCAGTTTAATGTACATTGTATTGCATGTGATGCCTAGCGACACTGACCTTACTGCCTCACACTCCTATTTAATAAAATAAAAGACATCATTCATTATACCGTGGGAATTTATTTAAGGTATACTCCTGGCAGCAAACCTGCCAGAATGCACCAGATAAACCGTGATGAATTTCTAGATATATGATTTTGACAAAAAAATGCAAAAAAACGCAGCGCACCCCTTGTTTCCAACTTCCGTGGGGGACCAGTTAGGGACGTGGCAGTAGATTATTACTTTTATTATTGCTGGCATTTATAAATCGCCAACATATTCTGCAGCGCTGTACAATTAGGGAAGGGGAAAAAAACACAAAACATCAACAATATACATAAACCGATACAAAAGGTGAAGAGAGCTGTGAGCTGAGATCTAGAAATTTAAGCTCTTTTATACAAAGTGCTTAGTTAGTTAGATAGCCTGTGGGCTGACAATCTAAAGGAAATGTACAGCTATATAGCTATATACAAGGAACAGACAGATAGATGATAGACTGTCACGTCTCCCGGCGATTCTGCCGGCGTTGTTGCACAAAAAGTAAGCAACCACGCCGACAGAAACAAATTTCACTTACCTTGTTCGCGGCAGATCACTGCCCGACCTCCCTCCAGGCCGGTCCCCAGCGGGTGCGACCCTCTTAGGAGCGACGACCGCTGCAGTTCAGATTTTTAGAACAAACTTACCTTTGCCCACACCAAAGATGGCGCTAACATGCGTGCGACGTCACGTCATAGACGCGCACGCACTTTTTGGGGTCATAGGTCGGAGACAGCCAATTACATAAAAAAGAGCAGTATTTAAACCCAAATTACCTTTCTGTCAGTGCCCTGTTGTGGTTTCCCTTAGTTGGTGATCCGAGAATGTGTTCCTGAGCGTTTATTTCTGGTTATTGACTTTGGCTTCGTTTGACTTCCCTGAATTCTGGTATCCTTGGCTTTTGGCTTTCCCTCATCGTTGTGTCTCCTTCTGTGTCCCTGACCTCGGCAAATATTCTGACTATTCTCTGGTACGTTAAGTCTGGCCATTCTAAAGCCTAGTAAGACGTTACCTTTAGTCCTAGGTGTGGTATAATTCTGCGTGCTGGATCTACTAGTAATTCTGACAGATAGACGGACAGACGGATGGACGGACAGACAGACAGACAGACAGATAGATAGATAGATAGATAGATATGAATGGCAAGTCCACTTTAAAGAGTTCAGTATTGAAATGGTTAACAAGATGGCATGTGAAATATTTGTCAGATAGAAACACAGATGTAGAGTCACAGGAAATGTACACATTATGTTCATAATTCATTTCAAACACAATAAAAATGATGCTACACACCTGTCACAAATAATTAGCTCATACCTTGAAAATATGTTGTCAGAGGTGTGTTGTACAGAACCAGGAGCTCTTTTGCAAAGATTAATCATTATAAGTCAATATTAGAAATACCATCATTGACCACAACGTTGATTAACTCATTTAATCTCTTATTGATCTGCGCTTGGTATGTACTTTATAGGTGCTGTCTTAAATAACCAAGTTTAAGGATTGGTTAGTGAACAAGCACTTAAGGAACTTTCATGATACGTTTTAAAATTTTACATTCCAGAATGTTTTTCAGGAAAATGTTTGTTAGAAAGCATTGTTTGAAAATAATAACCACTTTTATCGGTGTCCAGTGGTTCACTTTTATCGGTGTCCAGTCACAGTGGCTTGCTGGTTTAGTACAGTTTTTTGAACATGAACAATTTTATGCAGCTCTCAGCCGATACCTCTAATACTCATTCAGGAATTAAGTGAGAACTGGTTAGTGATTGTTGCAGTAAAGACTATTTTTACAAGCTACCTGCATTACAATTTGAAGTTGTTATATTGTGAGCTTGTGCGACCTACCAAAAGAAAAGAAAAAATACATTCACAATTACACATGCTTGTGACACAGCTATATGCCCCTGCATTCACACAATGCAGTACACAAATATCTCCCTTCATTTACACTGACACTAAACACATTTTCATATACACTGACACTAAACATAAATCTCTACATTCTACAGATTTGGACTACATCGAACTACGTCAGTTGAAACACACACACACACTCAAACACACACACACACAATTCTGCACTAACATTTACATATACTGACACTATACAAATATTATACAAGACTATACAAAATTCCTACTGACAATGCTCAACAAGCTTACAATCTAGAGGATAAGGATTGAAATCTTGATAAAATTCTGTCTATAGAATCTATATTTTCCAAATGCTTAACTTATACTTATATTGTCCATATACTTAACAGTGAAAACGCTAAACTATAGGCCATCATATATATTTTGTAATTTCATTTGTATAGAAATAGTTTTAAAATAGATTTTTTTTGGCTACAATGTTTGCAATCTATGGACTGCAGAATATTGCCTGTGTGTTGATTGACTGAAAAGACTAAAAAAAACAAAAACGGTTCATACAATATAACAGCGACATGCTTTGCCTCTTACCATTTGCTATACAATTTAATAATAGAATTCATTATCATAACAAAAGACACTAACCATAGCAACTGCTAGCAATTTTATAGCAGTCATACATTGTATATAATAGCATATTTGTTTAGTTAGATGAAAACTGAAACACAGAGAACTCCAGACCCCTAAAGCTTGCTGGAGTACCTAAGTGGTTAACACAGTGCTCCTTTTTCACACTTTATAAAAGTGCTGATTTCAACACAATCTGTCTGGATGGGGGCTCTTTCTCACTTCCTTTGTGCCCTATCACAAAGTAAAAGTGATACTTCTCATATAGAAACACTGACTTCAATGCTACTCTGTGAGATTTATAATGAGCACAGCACAACGATTGCCGCGCATGCACTCTGCATGCATCCCAATGTTTTTTTGTATCAGAAGCATTGGGTTGGCTGTACGATCATCAGTAATGATGATCTCCTGGAGATTAATGGACTAGAGCAAGGAGACACTCTCGTGGTTAGATTAGTGGTTTAAAAAGAGCATTTTTTGAGTTTTGGGAGGACCAGTAACCTAAGGGAGTCAGAAAACACTCCAGCATTATAAATAAATGCATTTTTGTTTATAATACCGGACTGTTTTTTTACTTCACTAAATAGCTAATTATGCTAAATTAAAAGCTTGCCTAGGTTATTTTTTCTATTGTTTATTATTCCTTTTGTTTTTTAAGTTATCTTGGCCTAAACACTGCAACGTATATTTCTAGCCTGACAATTTCGGTCTAAATTAAACAAATTTGGTATTTAATTCACCAAGGCTCACTAAATAGTGAACCACCTTTAAAATATATTCTGTGCCCTTATATAAACTTATTGAATATTCCACCCCATATTATTGCGCTGAGAAGAATTATTTAATGTCACCTGTAAAAAAATAAAACAAAAAAAAATAATCTATAGAGCATCAAAACTAATTATAGTATATGATTGTTGTGCCCATAACTTCATATGCTATTTTTTAAGAGCATAAAATTCTACCAATAGATTGTGCTTGCAAATGTATAAAACAGGAGGAAAAAAAGTATTGTTACAGAAGGTCTTCCTCCAGCCTGTCTTTGACGTAGTCTCTATTAGTCTCTATTCACATGAAATGACTGACAATAGAAAGCAGAAAAGACCTCCAACAGGTGGTCCTTCTGCTCTTCGTATGTAACAACCACAGCATTTGCACTGTGGTTGGAATGGTAACTCCTTAGCCAATGCTGCTAGCACAGGCTAGGGAGTATAGGAATGGAGTTACATGGCAATGCCAGCATGGCAGCATCACAGAGAGGTTTTTGGGGAAGTGTCCCCAATCAAAATTAAGATGTTGTTTTGTTTCTTTTTAAATCCTATGTGTGCACTCTTCATTGGATATGCTAAAGGAGTGGAGTTTGAAATCCGGTCAAGAAGGACTGGGAAACAAAATACGTTTTTGTGATTATTGTTTTTGTGAATGAAAATAGGAATTGCAAAACCTAAATCATCAAGAAATCATCAACCTGTCACTATATCTCAGTTGGAGAATTCTTAGGCTATTTTGGCATAAATACTGGAATTTTAGGTTGCCTTGTCTTGACTATGTCCTGCTCAGCTTCCATCTATATCTTGTAGCGATGCTGGAGCTAGAGTGGCATCATATCATGACTCCAAGACATCTCTATAGGGCATTCGACTGAACTGTGCAATTAAAACACAGTGGTCACCAAACAATATTCCAGAATAGACTTCTTATTCCTACAACAGGAAAGCCTCTCAAGCCTGAAAAAAGCCTCCATAGGCAATATCACTTGGTCGGATCACAGTCCCATGTCCATAGAGATCGACTCACCAAACTCGCGACACGCGAAGATGAGGTTAGGGAAAAACTTCACCAAGCACTGTCCTTATACTTCACTGATAATACATCAGAAGAACTTACAGATACCACAATCTGGGAGGCTCACAAAAGTGAACTCAGGGGCCATGTCATACGAATCGCAACACGGAAGAAACGCGAGGCCCGGCATAACATGTCAGATCTACTTCTTAAAATTACAGAAGTTGAATCCAGACATAACAAATCCCAGGTGGAAAAGAATTATGAGGAATTGATGGAATCACAATGACAACTGCATGCCTTGATAACTCGTTTTAATTACAGAAACCTGCAACGGTCGGAGGATTTTTCTATACCCATGCAAACAAAGGAGGAAAATGCTCCTGGGTAAACAAGTCCAGACGCAAGTCCTTAAACGAAAGGTACCTGTCAGGTATTCATCCACACATAAAAATGTGGTTAATGGCATTTACTGTCCTGACAGGAAAAGTTGTGCCGAGCAACATTACTGTCCTGAAATGAAAAGTTGTGCCGAGCAACGTTACTGTCCTGACAATCAAATCCACAGGAGGGTTTGTGCTGAGCAGCAATCATGCAAATGGATACCTGGTAATTGCCTTTGGGGTCAAAGGCCGGTTACAGCCAATCAGATCCACGAGGGGTATTTAGGCCCAGTTCTCCGCTTGCTTAGTGCCCTGTCGTGGTTTCATGCATATGGTTATCCGAGAGTGCGTTCCTGATCTTGATTTTCTAATATTTGATTTTGGCTTTGTTTCGACTTCCCTGATATCTGGTATCTTTGACTTTTGGCTTTCCCTCATCCTTGTGTCTGATTCTGTGTCCCTGATCTCGGCAAGTATTTTGACTATGCTTGGAGACGTTAAGTCCGGCCATTCTAAGGTCCAGTTATACGTTATCCTTAGTTCTAGGTGTGACACAGTACTGCATACTGGATCAACTTGTAATCCTGACAGTACCCTTGGGAGGGACTACTCAACTCCCAGAAGTGATCGCCAACAAATTCAAACAGTTCTACTCAGCCTATAAAACTTCCTGCACTGCAGCCATGTCGGATTGACAGAGGAAAGGGAAGCTGTGACTGACACGTCACGATACCTCGCCACATGCATCCCCAAGACCATATCAGCTACTGCCTCTGCACTGCTTGAAGCACAGATCACGGAAGATAAACTCAAATCAGCAATCAAAACCACTAGGAGAGAACGGGCGCCAGGACCAGATGGGTTCACTCTGGATTACTATAAAATATTCGCCGACCTACTACTCCCAAAGCTTACGAAGGCACTCAACGCACTTAAAACAGGAAACGCTTTCCATTTGGAAACACTGTCCACCGTCATCGCTGTCTTACCAAAACCAGGCAAGGATCCAGAGCTATGTAGTAGTTACAGACCGATCTCTCTACTGAATGTAGATATGAAACTCCTCACCAAAGTATTCGCTACCAGAATGCGACCACTGCTATCGGACTAGAACACCCAGATCATACATGCTTTATACATGGAAGAGAGGCAAGAGACAGTAATATAAGGGCCCTGTTGATCCAGCATCATGCAAGGAAAGGAGGCGTCCCGGCGCTCTTGCTGACAACCGATGCTGATAAGGCATTTGATCGGGTGGACTGGACCTTCCTCATGGCCATAATGAGCAGAGTGGGATTTGGCCCAAAGATGCTAACCTGTGTACAAGCCATAGAAACATAGAAACATAGAATGTGACGGCAGATAAGAACCATTCGGCCCATCTAGTCTGCCCAATTTTCTAAAAACTTTCATTAGTCCCTAGCCTTATCTTATAGTTAGGATAGCCTTATGCCTATCCCATGCATGCTTAAACTCCTTTACTGTGTTAACCTCTACCACTTCAGCTGGAAGGCTATTCCATGCATCCACTACCCTCTCAGTAAAGTAATACTTCCTGATATTATTTTTAAACCTTTGTCCCTCTAATTTAAGACTATGTCCTCTTGTTGTGGTAGTTTTTCTTCTTTTAAATATAGTCTCCTCCTTTACTGTGTTGATTCCCTTTATATATTTAAATGTTTCTATCATATCCCCCCTGTCTCGTCTTTCCTCCAAGCTATACATGTTAAGATCCTTTAACCTTTCCTGGTAAGTTTTATCCCGCAATCCATGAACCAGTTTAGTAGCCCTTCTCTGAACCCTCTCTAAGGTATCAATATCCTTCTGAAGATACGGTCTCCAGTACTGTGTACAATACTCCAAGTGAGGTCTCACCAGTGTTCTGTACAATGGCATGAGCACTTCCCTCTTTCTACTGCTAATACCTCTCCCTATACAACCAAGCATTCTGCTAGCATTTCCTGCTGCTCTATTACATTGTCTGCCTACCTTTAAGTCATCAGAAATAATCACCCCTAAATCCCTTTCCTCATATGTTGAGGTTAGGACTCTATCAAATATTCTGTACTCTGCCCTTGGGTTTTTACGTCCAAGATGCATTATCTTGCACTTATCCACATTAAATGTCAGTTGCCACAATTCTGACCATTTTTCTAGTTTACCTAAATCATTTGTCATTTGGCTTATCCCTCCTGGAACATCAACCCTGTTACATATCTTAGTATCATCAGCAAAAAGACATACCTTACCATCAAGACCTTCTGCAATATCACTAATAAAAATATTAAAGAGAATGGGTCCAAGTACAGATCCCTGAGGTACCCCACTGGTGACAAGTCCAAGCTTCGAATATATTCCATTAACTACAACCCTCTGTTGCCTGTCACTCAGCCACTGCCTTACCCATTCAACAATATTTGAATCCAAACTTAAAGATTGCAGTTTATTGATAAGCCTTCTATGTGCAACAGTGTCAAAAGCCTTACTGAAATCTAGGTAAGCAATGTCTACTGCACCACCCTGATCTATAATTTTAGTTACCCAATCAAAAAAATCAATAAGATTAGTTTGGCATGATCTCCCTGAAGTAAACCCATGTTGTCTCTGATCTTGAAATCCATGTGTTTTTAGATGTTCATCAATCCTATCCTTTAACATGGTTTCCATCACTTTCCCCACTACTGAAGTAAGGCTTACTGGCCTATAGTTGCCCGACTCCTCCCTATTACCTTTCTTGTAAATGGGCACAACATTCGCTAACTTCCAATCTTCTGGGACTACTCCTGTTAACAATGATTGGTTAAATAAATCTGTTAATGGTTTTGCTAGTACACCACTAAGCTCTTTTAATAGCTTTGGGTGTATTCCATCAGGTCCCATTGACTTATTTGTCTTTACTTTTGACAGTTGAAATAGAACCTCTTCCTCTGTAAACTCACGTGTAATAAATGACTCATTTATCCTTTTTCTCAACTGAGGTCCCTTTCCTTCATTTTCTTCTGTAAATACAGAACAAAAATATTCATTGAGGCAGTCAGCCTGACCTTTATCCTCTTCTACATACCTTCCTTCTTTTGTTTTTAATCTAACTAATCCTTGTTTTACTTTTCTTTTCTCATTTATGTATCTAAAAATGTTTTATCCCCCTTTTTTACTGACTGTGCTATTTTCTCTTCTGTGTGTGATTTGGAAGCTCTTATAACTTGCTTAGCCTCTTTCTGCCTAATCTTATAGATCATTTTGTCTCCCTCACTCTGTTTTTTTTATAATTCCTAAATGCTAACTTTTTGTTTTTAACTATTTTGGCCACATCTGCGGAGTACCACAGTGGTTTCTTGAATTTTTTGCTTTTACTAACAAGCCTAATGCAATTTTCTGTTGCCTTCAATAGTGCAACTTTTAAATAATCCCATTTTTCTTGGACTCCATTTAAATTGCTCCAGTCTGATAATGACTCCTCTACCCATATTCTAATTTTAGAAAAGTCTGTTTTTCTAAAGTCTAAAACTTTTGTTTTTGTGTGGTGTGACTCAGTCACTGTTCTTATATTAAACCACACTGACTGATGATCACTGGATCCTAAACTTTCACCTACAGTAACATCTGATACCAAATCTCCATTTGTTAACACTAAATCTAGTATGGCCTCTTTACGAGTTGGCTCCTCAACAACTTGTTTTAGAGACAATCCCAGTAGGGAGTTTAGAATATGTGTGCTCCTGGCACAAGTAGCTAATTTTGTTTTCCAATTTACATCAGGAAGATTAAAGTCACCCATGATGATAACTTCCCCCTTCATTGTCATTTTAGCTATTTCCTCAACTAGCAAACCGAATGCAAGAGTTCGGGTAAATGGGGCCCTGACCATCCTCATCCGAAATGACGCTAGGCAGGGATGTCCCCTCTCCCCTCTGCTCTTTGCTTTGTCCTTGGTGCCTTTCTTGGAGGTGGTATGGCGGAACCCTGACATATCCTGTCCTAACGTTTCTAATATCCCACCTCCTATAGTCTGTAAGCTCGTTTGAGCAGGGCCCTCTTCAACCTATTGTTCCTGTAAGTTTTCTTGTAATTGTCCTATTTATAGTTACATCCTCCCTCTCATAATATTGTAAAGCGCTACGGAATCTGTTGGCGCTATATAAATGGCAATAATAATAATATCCGGCTATCAATGTAGGGGTACGACTCATAAATTGGCAGCATATGCCGACGATATGCTCTTTTTCGTCACCCAACCTAGGCTAACGCTACCTTGTCTCAGGAGGGAATTCGAGAAGTATAACCACCTATCAGGACTTGAACCTCTCTAAATGCAAAATACTGAATATAATGGTGCAACTCGCTGATGACACTGCCCTCCGTGACAGCTTTCCATTCAAATGGTGAGAGGCACAACTGAAATATCTAGGCATGTGGATCACATCAGACCCATCTGCTCTTTATAAAATGAACTTCCTGACACTTCTGATGCGCATAAGACAGGATCTGATGACTTAGAATTACCCACATCAATCATGGCTGGGTCGAGTGGCGATAGTGAAGATGAATATCTTGCCTCGGCTATTAGTCCTGATAGGTGGCTATACTTTTTGAATTGTCTCATGAGACAAGGTAGCGTTAACCTAGGTTGGCTGATGAAAAAGAGCATATTTTGGAATATGCGGACTTAATGGATCATGCCCCTCCATTGATAGTTGGATATGTCAGGGTTACGCCGTACCGCCTCCAAGAAAGGCTAATGTGGATAAGTGCAAGATAATGCATCTTGGATGTAAAAACCCAAGGGCAGAGTACAGAATATTTGATAGAGTCCTAACCTGAGGAAAGGGATTTAGGGATATTTTTTTCAGATGACTTAAAGGTAGGCAGATAATGCAATACAGCAGCAGGAAATGCTAGCAGAATGCTAGGTTGTACAAGGAGAGGTATTAGCAGTAGAAAGAGGGAAGTGCTCATGCCATTGTACAGAACACTGGTGAGACCTGACTTGGAATAGTGTACAAAGTACTGGAGACAGTATCTCCAGAAGAATATTGATACTTTATAGAGCGTTCAGAGAAGGGCTACTAAACTGGTTCATGGATTGCAGGATAAAACTTACAAGGAAAGGTTAAAGGATCTTAACATGTATACCTTGGAGGAAAGACGTGACAGGGTGGATATGATAGAAACATTTAAATACATAAAGGGAATCAACACAGTAAAGGAGGAGACTATATTTAAAAGAAGAAAAACTACCACAACAAGAGGACATAGTCTTAAATTAGAGGGGCAAAGGTTTAAAAATAATATCAGAAAGTATTACTTTACTGAGAGGGTAGTGGATGCATGGAATAGCCTTCCAACTGAGGTGGTAGAGGTTAACACAGTGAAGGAGTTTAAGCATGCATGAGATAGGCATAAGGCTATCCTAGCTATAAAATAAGGCCAGGGACAAATGAAAGTATTTAAAAAATTGGGCAGACTAGATGGGCCGAATGGTTCTTATCTTTCATCACATTCTATGTTTCTATTTTTCTATGTTTCTATTATGCATGTTCCAAGCAGTACCATTGGCATTACCAACCGCATTCTTTACATCCCTACGATCGGCCATTATGAAGTTCATGTGGAAGGGCACCAGACCCCGATTATGACACAAATTACTATGCCTGCTGCCTCATCGAGGGGGACTGGCTCTCCCAGATTTTCGCAAATACCACCATGCGACGACCTTACAAAGGATTCTGGAATGGCACTCCAACCCACCTTATAAGCAGTAGATTGCTTTGGAGAGAGGGACGAATACCTCCTCACATGGCCACCATCAGAAATTTTGGGGCCCCTGACAAAGCACAAGGTCTGGGCCCAACTCCCCTTCCCTCCCCCCCGGGCCCGCCCACGCCCTACCTAGTGCGCTGACAATGATGCAGGACTGAATGTGGTGTGTATAGTGGAAGTGAATTAGAATGTGTGTAATGGATGTAGTGTTTGTGTGTATTAGATACTGTTTGTGCAATGAATGCAGAGTGTGTGTTTGTGTAGAGGATGCAGTGTGTATAGTGAACGCACAGTGTGTTTGAGTAGTGGATGTAGTGTGTGTACAGTGATGTAGTGTGTGTTTGTGTAGTGGATGTAGTGTTTGTGTGTACTAGATGAAATTTGTTTAGTGGATGCAGTGTCTGTAGTGGATGTAGTGTGTGTATTAGACGCAGTGTCTGTGTGTAGTGAATCCAGAGTGTTTCAATTTGTGGTGGATGTAGTGTGTGTACTGTGAATACAGGATGTTTGTGTAGTGGATGCTGTGTGTACAGTTAATGCAGAGTGTGTGTTATTGTAGTGAATGCAGAGAGTGTGTTAATGTGCAGTGAATGCAGAGTGTGTGTCAGTGTAGTGAATGCAGAGAGTGTGTTAGTGTGTAGTGAATGCAGAGTGTGTGTTAGTGTAGTGAATGCAGAGTGTGTGTTGTACTAGTGTATGCAGAGTGGGTGTCAGGGTAGTGTAAGCAGAGTGTGTGTTGTATTAGTGTATGCAGTGTGTGTTGTATTGGTGTATGCAGAGTGTGTGTTGAGTTAGTGTATGCAGTGTGTGTGTTGCATTAGTGCATGCAGTGTGTTGTGTTAGTGTATGCAGTGTGTGTGTTGTATTAGTGTATGCAGTGCGTGTGTGTTAGTGTATGCAGTGTGTGTGTGTTAGTGTAGTGAATGCAGTGTGTGTTGTGTTAGTGTATGCAGTGTGTGTGTTGTGTTAGTGTATGCAGCGTGTGTTGTATTAGTGTATGCAGTGTGTGTGTTGTGTTAGTGTATGCAGTGTGTGTTGTGTTGTGTTAGTGTATGCAGTGTGTGGTGTGTTAGTGTATGCAGTATGTGTTGTGTTAGTGTATGCAGTATGTGTGTTGTATTAGTGTATGCAGTGCGTGTGTGTTAGTGTATGCAGTGTGTGTGTGTCAGTATAGTGAATGTTGTGTGTGTGTTGTGTTAGTGTATGCAGTGTGTGTTATGTTAGTGTATGCAGTGTGTGTGTTGTATTAGTGTATGCAGTGTGTGTGTTGTGTTAGTGTATGCAGTGTGTGTGGTGCATTAGTGCATGCAGTGTGTTGTGTTAGTGTATGCAGTGTGTGTGTTGTATTAGTGTATGCAGTGTGTGTGTTAGTGTATGCAGTGTGTGTGTGTTAGTGTAGGGAATGCAGTGTGTGTGTTGTGTTAGTTTATGCAGTGTGTTGTGTTAGTGTATGCAGTGTGTGTGTTGTGTTAGTGTATGCAGTGTGTGTGTTGTATTAGTGTATGCAGTGTGTGTGTTGTGTTAGTGTATGCAGTGTGTGTTGTATTAGTGTATGCAGTGTGTGTTGTGTTAGTGTATGCAGTATGTGTGTTGTATTAGTGTATGCAATGCGTGTGTGTTAGTGTATGCAGTATGTGTCAGTGTAGTGAATGTTGTGTGTTTTGTGTTAGTGTATGCCGTGTGTGTTGTGTTAGTGTATGCAGTGTGTGTTGTTAGTGTATGCAGTGTGTGTTGTGTTAGTGTATGCAGTGTGTGTGTTGTATTAGTGTATGCAGTGTGTGTGTTGTGTTAGTGTATGCAGTGTGTGTGTTGTGTTAGTTTATGCAGTGTGTGTGTTGTATTAGTGTATGCAGTGTGTGTTTTGTTAGTGTATGCAGTGTGTGCGTTGTATTAGTGTATGCAGTGTGTGTGTTGTATTAGTGTATGCAGTGTGTGTTGTATTAGTGTATGCAGTGTTTGTTGTGTTAGTGTAAGCAGTGTGTGTGTTGTATTAGTGTATGCAGTGTGTGTTGTGTTAGTGTATGCAGTGTGTGTGTTGTGTTAGTGTATGTAGTGTGTGTGTTGTGTTAGTGTATGCAGTGTGTGTGTGTGTGTAAATGTGCAGTCTGGGGGGGGAGGGGAAGAAGGGGAATTTTCACATAAATTTCCTATTAAATTAATTAAATGTTTTTCCCCCCTCCCTGCTTCTTACCTGTGTCCAGGGAGGGGGGAGATTCCATCCTTGGTGATCCGGTGGCATGGGGCTCCCTTTTACCGCAGAGGGGGCCCAGGCAGCACACAGCTTCTACTCTTCTCTTCTAATAACTTTTGTGAGACCCGCGGCCTGTGTGCCGTGCGGAGCGTTGCCATGGTAATGCTTGTGAGAGTTATAAGAAGAGAGGAGAAGAGGCAGTGTGCTGGGCCCCCTCTGCGCGGCTGCACACATATATAACACATAGTTATGGTTGTTACCCCCTGATGGTGACCCTGCCTCCTCACACATATCGTCAGAATGTAACTCAAAGACTGGGCATACCGAGGGGAGTGACGCATTCTTGTCAACAATGCAAACACTGAAGACGTTGGTATCTATTAGAAGATCTCCCAATGTCTCACTGACGCCTAGCCCGATCATCTTAATGACCCATAATTAACTTGTGGGAGGGGGACTACCACGAAGAGTGTGGGATTTCCTGAAGGGAGTGGAACACACCCCACTCTGGAAAGTGTTAACTGCCACCAGACTAAAGAGCCTTGTCAACTTGACAGGTGAGACCCTGCCGAAACAACTGCAATCCTTCCGCTATTCGCTGCTCCAACACTTTTACAGCTTGATGCAAGAGAGGGCCGCGGTACATAGGGACCTAACTTTTTTCAAAGGGCTTTGTGACAAACGGTCTACCCTGGACAAAGCAAAGCAATTTCACTGCTATACCAACATTTGCTGACTGGAAATCTGCAAAACAACCAAATCTTTAAAAGACAATGGGAACACATCACAGGCACTACGTTCACGGATGCCCAGTGGGAAAAAATACTTATCCTTCACCATAAATTATCCATTAGCACATACTTCTAAGAAGTGAACTATAAGCTCCTTTTGTCCTGGTACAAAACTCCATAATTATTACATAGAATATTCCCATATGTCTCAAACACTTGTTGGAGATGCGGAGATGAAGTTGGAACAATTAGACATATCTGGTGGGACTGCTCTCACATAGTACCGTTCTGGGACATGGTCATGGAAAAAATAGCAGACATACTGGGTGAAATGCACAGGCTCACAAAAGACAAGCACTACTACATTCCACTTCCCTCCCGATCTCTAGATACAAACGGTTCATACTGAGACACCTTCTCAACGCTGCTAAAGCACTGGTGCCTGCCCACCGGAAGCAAACAATTGCTCCCACACTTGAACAATGGTATGACAGAATAGAGGACATTCAGTCACTAGAATCGATACAAGCTTTCCCACTTTCTAAGTCTATTTCATCATAGTGTTATAAACCTACTATTAGGAGGGCACCACCCTAAAGGGTGTCCCTTTCTCTTATGGACATACTCCTAGGTATGCGGGAGACGAGACATGAGAGGAGCACAAGCTGCCCAAGAGAGATGGGAGATGCGGAGGTACCGAACAACGCATAACCTTACATGACAGGGCTTTAACTAAACCCATTAGATTATATTCGTATCGACTAAACTCAACTGGAGATTTAGTTGACTAAAACTAGACTAAAACTAACACAATTCAGGTGACTAAAATAGGACTAAAACTAAAATGGCATTTTAGTCAAAAGACTATGACTAAAACTTAATTGAAATTTGTCACCAAAATTAACACTGCACTCTATGTAATGGATTCTCTCCAGACTGTTTCTTTTTATTCTAATAGGGTTATTCACTAACATGAGATTTGTTAGGATTTCAAAGTTAATTTCTAATTTAAGGATAAAAAAAAAAAATTAAAACATCCTCCAGATTTGGCTACTTTGACCGTACATTTGAAATTAATGTTTAATTCATTTTGAAGCTCCAGCAATGCTCACTTTAGTGAATAACTCTGTCACTGTCTTTTGTCATTTTCTCTTCATTTCTTCCCCTGTTTATTCATTAAACAGTGAGGTGAAATATAACTTGCAACATTTAAGCCAAAATAGAGAGTTGTATAAAGTCACCATCTCAACTTGTTTTTCAAATCACTGTTTAGTGAATAGACTCCTAAGTGTCAGATTGCCTGTCCTTGTTTAAGAGAGACAGGCCAAGACATTTAGTGGAAAATGTCTGAGAAACGAGAAGACATTTAGTAAACAGAGACAGTTTGGGGAGAAATTTAGGGAGCAGAGATGGACCCAGGGCCGCGCCACCGTTAGGCGAACTAGGCATTTGCCTAGGGCGCCGGCCTGCTGGGGGCGCCCACCAGGAAGTTACCTGGTGGGATCCCCTGTCTGGGGCTGCAGCGCTGAGGGCCGCCCCCAGCGCCGTGTCGATCCTCAAGGCGCCCGAGGTTGGGGGCGCCGAGAAGATCCCTGTCACAAGGGGGCAAGGAGGTGGCCATCTGGCCACCACAGGGTGCCCCCGATGCAGAGCTAGGTAAGGTAGAGTAGGCACCCACTTACCTTGATGGCAGGTGCCTGCTCTGCCACTAAATGCCAGTGAGAGTGGCGAGGAGAGCGGATGGAGCTGGCAGGCGGCGAGGGAGGCTGTTCTTGCAGCTCCTCACTCCTCCCTCGCGCGCCCTCTCTGATGCCGGGAGCTGGAATATGATGTAATTCCGGCCCCGGCATACTAAACGGCACACTGGAGGAGTGAAGAGCTGCTTCACACTGGACCCCAGGGAGGTAAGTGTTTGACTGTGTGTGTGTTTGTCAGTGAGTGAGCGTGTGTGTCTGTTAGTGAATGAGTATATGTCTATCATTGAGTGTGTGTCTGTCAGTGAATGAGTGTATGTCTGTCAGTAAGTGTGTGTGTGTGTGTGTGCGTGTCTGTTAGTGAGTGAGTAAGTGTGTCTGTCAGTGAGTGTATGTCTTTCAATGCGTGTGTGTGTGTCTGTGTCTGTCAGTGTGTGTGTATGTGTGTCAGTGAGTGTGTGTCTGTGTGTGTGTGTCTGTCTGTCAGTGAGTGAGTGAGTGTATGTATGTCAGTGAGCGTATGTATGTCAGTGAGTGTGTGTCTGTCTGTCAGTGAGTGAGTGTATGTATGTCAATGAGTGTATGTATGTCAGTGAGTGTGTGTGTCTGTCTGTCAGTGAGTGAGTGTATGTATGTCAATGAGTGTATGTATGTCAGTGAGTGTGTGTGTCTGTCTGTCAGTGAGTGAGTGTATGTATGTCAGTGAGTGAGTGTATGTATGGTAATGAGTGTATGTATGTCAGTGAGTGTGTGTGTCTGTCTGTCTGTGAGTGAGTGAGTGAGTGTATGTATGTCAGTGAGTGGCTGTGTGTGTATGTGTCTGTCAGTGAGTGAGTGTATGTCTGTCAGTAAGTGTGTGTATGTATTTGTCGGTGAGTGAGTGTGTGTCTGTCAGTGAGCGTGTGTCTGTCAGTGAGTGTGTGTGTCTGTCAGTAAGTGTGTGTCAGTGAGTGAGTGTATGTCCGTCAGTGAGTGTGTATTTGTCAGTGAGTGAGTTAGTGTATATCTGTCAGTAAGTGTGTGTGTGTGTCTGTTAGTGAGTGGGTGTATGTCTGTCAGTGAGTGTGTGTCTTTCAATGAGTGTGTGTGTGTCTGTCATTGCGTGTCTGTCAGTAGTGAGTGATATGAGGGGGCGGCAAAATGGATCTTTGCTTCGGGCGGCAGAAATCCTTGCACCTGCCCTGGATGGACCGGTGAGACTGGGAAGAAATTTAGGGAAAGGAGAAGGACCAAAGAGACATTTAGGCAAAGCAGAGACACCGGTGAGAAATTTAGGGGAAAGAAAGAGACTGGAAAGGCAATTAGGGAAAGGAAAGAGAGATTGTTGAGGTTGTTGGGGTGGATAAATGTCCGCTCGCCCAGTGCTGCAGCCCACCAGAAAAATTCCCGGTGGGTGCCCCCTGCAGGTCAGACCCCAGATGAAGGCCTTATTTGCCCTGGAAGAATCCCGCACATGGCGGCCCTACTTGCACCTCCTAGTCCCCACGGTATTTACTGTAGGTACCCACCTGCCCCATGTTAATTCCCCTCTAAGGGAAATATTCTAATCCAGGCTAGCTGACAAAGTTGCTTCCTGAAGCCCAATGTGAGTGGGGGTAGACAGGACAGTGATATCATGACACCACTTCTCCTGGTCTGTGTAGCCAGAGCCACTTCCACTGAACCAGAAATGAATGGGGAGCTATGAATAGTGACTATCACGATACACTATCCAGCACATATTGAAACATTCCTTGAATTATTTATTTTATCCCCCTATTTACAGTGCTGCTGCTAAATAAACATGCCTTGTGTTACTTTAGAGCCCCAGGGTTTCCAGAAGTAATTACGTAATTAAAACAAGATCCTCACTTCCCTGGAATGGGCTGACCCACAGGAAAGACCTGTGTCTTAAAACAGTATGGGACCTGTCATTAGAAATTAGTTACATACATTTATAAAGTTCAATTTTTTTTTAAGCTGTTGAGTTGTCAGAATAATTTGAGGTTATAGGAATGAATGAGCAAAGGCATAGAGTTTTATAAGAATGCCTGCTTTTGGGTAATAAAACACAAAAAGATGAGTCAGATCTTGCATTATTTGTATGACAACATTTGTATCACAAAATCAAACTTAATTACATTTAGAAAGTCTAGGGTTAAAATGAGACAAGTGTAATTCACCCCAAAATATGGAATTTGAAAAAAGTAATATTTCATCAAAATTGTTCTGTCGCAATCAGTATTTTTTGATTATGAAAAGTCACTGCTATGGAATGGAATAGGAAGAGTTCTACGCTGGTGCTTACATACCTCACAACATTTAGGATGCCAATCGATGATTATGGTGCCACTCACTGCGTAACCCTTTGGATATGTGATGTGTCGGTTTATCAGGTAGGTTTTTATCACCTTGATGTCAAGGCTACATGGAGGCATTGCTTTCTGAAGGGGGGCAAACCCAACCACCACCCAATAGGGACACAAGCATGGTACAGACATAATACTGAAAAATATTTGGGTAATAATTCTGTTCAGATGAGTCAATAAACACGTGTAAATAAATGTAAAGTTGATTTCCTCACTTATACGCAATCAAAGGTGTTGCTAAAAACTTGCATTTTAAAGGAAATGAGATCACTGCATCATTAAATGGGAATCTATAAAATAGACACGTATCTTTAGCTCTTCAGAATTAGTAAAAAAGCAAAGACAGAATATTCATAAAGAGGGGATCATAGAATACGGATTAAGGCGTGAGTCTCAGAATGTTATGTTCAGAATGAAATGTTCAGAATGTAATACATGCAGTTTTATCATACAATGTGATGTTATTCAGTAACAACAATTGACCATTGCATGTTTAAAACGTTTAAAACATTGCAGTTTTTGAGTCTGGTCATTGCCAGAGGAGTCCCTGCCGTTTTAATGATCTCGACTAGGGAGAAGAAGTCAACAGCGCAGAGGAAGCCACAATGCTGGAATTAAGGTAAGTTTTTAAAAAAAGACAGGTTTCAACTCTTGCTATGGAGTATGGGGCTAACACTACTAGGGACAGGAACACTATAACATATAGTGTTTCTTCAATAAATAAATACATATAAAAAAACAAAAACCTTTAAGAATAATTAGATAGAATAATATCCTTTTTTTTAGAGAAACCTAATTGAGCACTGTTGAGCAGACAATAGACAGGGCTATATCCAAGCTGGGGATATTA
Source organism: Pelobates cultripes (assembly GCA_933207985.1). Lineage (NCBI taxonomy): Eukaryota > Metazoa > Chordata > Amphibia > Anura > Pelobatidae > Pelobates > Pelobates cultripes. The sequence continues at coordinate 92,092,703 of OW240921.1, read as the reverse complement.
TGTTTTACGAAGTAGGATATAAAAGGACATCAAAGGATAATAAACTATGGGGTATATTGCGCATTAAACAATGACTTTGAATAAATGTTAATAATATACTGTTAGCTGTAGCTAACTGAACTTGAAGCTTAAAACAGGAACTTCAAATCATCTAACATTAGTTTTCATTCACCTTGTCAGATAAATGCTTTCTATTCTCTGAAAATCATATTTAAGGTTTTTCAAC